>JARYHS010007730.1:0-34351 GCA_031002005.1 Vandiemenella viatica
CTGCTGCTGCTGCTGCTGCTGCTGCTGCTGCTGCTGCTGCTGCTGCTCTCTGCTCCCTCTGCTCCTCCTCCTCCTCCTCCTCCTCCTCCTCCTCCTCTCCTCCTCTTCTTCTTCTCCTTCTTCTCTTCTTCACGTTGGGCTAGGTCCTCCAAACCTGCAAAAATTAAGCTGATAAGAACAGATTTATTGGTAATGCTTACTTTACTAGATACATTGAAATTTTGAGTGCTTGCAATAATATATGATAATCTTATACAGTTAGTCACAATCCAAGTATTGCCATTACACTTTGATCTTAGCCAAAACGCCGAGAAGCGATACGTTTTACAGGTGTTGCTACTCTTTTTGAGTAAGTCAGGATCGAGGGTAGAACACAAAGGTGTCCCCAGACCTTAGCGAAAATTTTCGAAACTGCCGGATTGACTTCCTTCGATGGCCGAGCCCCGCATTTTTGCAGATGGTGCTGTTTGTACGAAAGTGATAGGAGACAATATGTAGTCTCTATGCCTCATATAAATAACTGACTTTCGGTGATTGAGTACCGCCTGGCGCCTGCCGCGCAAAGGTGGAAAATAACCGACCCCGCCTCCCGAAAATGGCTGGTGGCAACATATCTCGATCGAGAGGGTTAAGGTAGGGCCCACAAGGTGCAGACCACTGAAAAAGCGGTCGCATAATTTTGAGTAACTTTATTCGTAACTGCAAACGGCATGGCAACGCACAGCGTCCGACTCACAACACGCGCGTCGTCGGCGGCGACGACGACATTTCGCGAAAAGACAAGGTCTCTAATAACTAAGTATCAGAGTACAGGAACCACAGCTTGGAATCTGTAAAGAAGTAAAAATACGTGGGTCCATACTTGGAGTAGCACAAACGGTAAAATGACTGCGGGATGGTTAAACACATTTTCACCTAGGTACGGATTTTTTTTGTATATATATATAAAAAACTAATTTCCCCCCATCTCACTCGTTCCCCCGAGCTATGTGAAGTGAGGAGGAGGAACTGGATTCGGGCAGCTGCTGCTGCTGCTTGCTGCTGCTGCTGCTGCTGCTGCTGCTGCTGCTCCTGCTCCTCCTCCTCCTCCTCCTCCTCCTCCTCCTCCTTCTTCTTCTTCTTCTTCTTCTTCTTCTTCGACGACTTCACGTTGGGCTAGGTCCTCCAAACCTGCAAAAATTAAGCTGATAAGAACAGATTTATTGGTAATGCTTACTTTACTAGATACATTGAAATTTTGAGTGCTTGCAATAATATATGATAATCTTATACAGTTAGTCACAATCCAAGTATTGCCATTACACTTTGATCTTAGCCAAAACGCCGAGAAGCGATACGTTTTTACAGGTGTTGCTACTCTTTTTGAGTAAGTCAGGATCGAGGGTAGAACACAAAGGTGTCCCCAGACCTTAGCGAAAATTTTCGAAACTGCCGGATTGACTTCCTTCGATGGCCGAGCCCCGCATTTTTGCAGATGGTGCTGTTTGTACGAAAGTGATAGGAGACAATATGTAGTCTCTATGCCTCATATAAATAACTGACTTTCGGTGATTGAGTACCGCCTGGCGCCTGCCGCGCAAAGGTGGAAAATAACCGACCCCGCCTCCCGAAAATGGCTGGTGGCAACATATCTCGATCGAGAGGGGTTAAGGTAGGGCCCACAAGGTGCAGACCACTGGAAGAAAGCGGTCGCATAATTTTGAGTAACTTTATTCGTAACTGCAAAACGGCATGGCAACGCACAGCGTCCGACTCACAACACGCGCGTCGTCGGCGGCGACGACGACATTTCGCGAAAAGACAAGGTCTCTAATAACTAAGTATCAGAGTACAGGAACCACAGCTTGGAATCCTGTAAAGAAGCAAAAATACCTGGGTCCATATTTGGAGTAGCACAAACGGTAAAATAACTGCGGGATGGTTAAACACGTTTTAACCCAGGTTAAGGAAAAAAAATTTGTATATATATAACTAAATTCCCCCCCCCCCCCCGAGCTATGGGAAGTGCGGATTAGGTACTGGGGGCGGCGAAGGGTTCAGCAATTGGCTACCCTGCAGAAGTTAATACACACGAGACGGAAATAAAACATAGTCGTTAAGCCAGAGAAGGAAATTTCACACAGAAGTCATATCAGCTTAATATTCTGACACTTCCAGATTATTCAACTCATTTCTATGTTTTGATTGAGATTAGGTTGGCCGATCCCGGAGGTACTGCAATGCCGGGCCAACCCGCGACAGAGGTGGAGCAAGCCCCTAGCACTCCGTCATGTTCCAAAAATGAGTTTAATATTCTGGTCCAGCGATGCTGGACGTATCAGATATTAAGCTGATAAGAACAGATAAATGGTTGTTTATTAGTAATGCTTACTTCACTTGATACATTGAAATTTGAGTGCTAGGGGCTGGCAATAATGTATGATAATATTATACAGTAAGTCACAATCCAAGTGTTGCCAAAAGGCCGAGAAGCGATAAGTTTTGCAGGTGTTGCTACTCTTTTTGAGTACTTCAGGATCGAGGGTAGAACGCCAAGGTGTCCCCAGACACTAGCGAAAATTTTCGAACTGCCGGATTGACTTCCTTCGATGGCCGAGCTACCGCATTTTTGCGGATGGTGCTGTTTGTACGGAAGTGATAGGAGACAATAAGTAGTCTCTATGCTTCATATAAATAACTGACTTTCGGTGATTGAGTACCGCCTGGCGCCAGCCGCGCAAAGGTGGAAAATAACCGACCCCGCCTCCCGAAAGTGGCTGGTGGCCCCGTATCTCGATCGAGAGGGCTTAAGGTAGGGCCCACAAGGTGCAGAACACTGAAAGAAAGCGCTCGCAAAATTTTGAGTAACTTTATTCGTAACTGCAAGACGGCATGGCAAAGCACAGAGTCCGACTCACAACACGCGACGATATTTCGCGAAAAGACAAGGTCTCTAATAACTAAGTATCAGAGTACAGGAACCACAGCTTGGAATCCTGTAAAGAAGTAAAAATACGTGGGTCCATACTTGGAGTAGCACAAACGGTAAACATGACTGCGGGATGGTTAAACACATTTTCACCTAGGTACGGATTTTTTTGTATATATATATAAAAAACTAATTTCCCCCCATCTCACTCGTTCCCCCGAGCTATGTGAAGTGAGGAGGAGGAACTGGATTCGGGCAGCTGCTGCTGCTGCTGCTGCTGCTGCTGCTGCTGCTGCTGCTGCTGCTGCTGCTGCTGCTGCTGCTGCTGCTGCTGCTCCTCCTCCTCCTCCTCCTCCTCCTCCTCCTCCTCCTCCTCCTCCTCTTCTTCTTCTTCTTCTTCTTCTTCTTTATCGACGACTTCACGTTGGGCTAGGTCCTCCAAACCTGCAAAAATTAAGCTGATAAGAACAGATTTATTGGTAATGCTTACTTTACTAGATACATTGAAATTTTGAGTGCTTGCAATAATATATGATAATCTTATACAGTTAGTCACAATCCAAGTATTGCCATTACACTTTGATCTTAGCCAAAACGCCGAGAAGCGATACGTTTTACAGGTGTTGCTACTCTTTTTGAGTAAGTCAGGATCGAGGGTAGAACACAAAGGTGTCCCCAGACCTTAGCGAAAATTTTCGAAACTGCCGGATTGACTTCCTTCGATGGCCGAGCCCCGCATTTTTGCAGATGGTGCTGTTTGTACGAAAGTGATAGGAGACAATATGTAGTCTCTATGCCTCATATAAATAACTGACTTTCGGTGATTGAGTACCGCCTGGCGCCTGCCGCGCAAAGGTGGAAAATAACCGACCCCGCCTCCCGAAAATGGCTGGTGGCAACATATCTCGATCGAGAGGGGTTAAGGTAGGGCCCACAAGGTGCAGACCACTGGAAGAAAGCGGTCGCATAATTTTGAGTAACTTTATTCGTAACTGCAAAACGGCATGGCAACGCACAGCGTCCGACTCACAACACGCGCGTCGTCGGCGGCGACGACGACATTTCGCGAAAAGACAAGGTCTCTAATAACTAAGTATCAGAGTACAGGAACCACAGCTTGGAATCCTGTAAAGAAGCAAAAATACCTGGGTCCATATTTGGAGTAGCACAAACGGTAAAATAACTGCGGGATGGTTAAACACAGTTTTAACCCAGGTTAAGGAAAAAAAATTTGTATATATATAACTAAATTCCCCCCCCCCCCCGAGCTATGGGAAGTGCGGATTAGGTACTGGGGGCGGCGAAGGGTTCAGCAATTGGCTACCCTGCAGAAGTTAATACACACGAGACGGAAATAAAACATAGTCGTTAAGCCAGAGAAGGAAATTTCACACAGAAGTCATATCAGCTTAATATTCTGACACTTCCAGATTATTCAACTCATTTCTATGTTTTGATTGAGATTAGGTTGGCCGATCCCGGAGGTACTGCAATGCCGGGCCAACCCGCGACAGAGGTGGAGGCAAGCCCCTAGCACTCCGTCATGTTCCAAAAATGAGTTTAATATTCTGGTGCCAGCGATGCTGGACGTATCAGATATTAAGCTGATAAGAACAGATAAATGGTTGTTTATTAGTAATGCTTACTTCACTTGATACATTGAAATTTGAGTGCTAGGGGCTGGCAATAATGTATGATAATATTATACAGTAAGTCACAATCCAAGTGTTGCCAAAAGGCCGAGAAGCGATAAGTTTTGCAGGTGTTGCTACTCTTTTTGAGTACTTCAGGATCGAGGGTAGAACGCCAAGGTGTCCCCAGACACTAGCGAAAATTTTCGAAACTGCCGGATTGACTTCCTTCGATGGCCGAGCTACCGCATTTTTGCGGATGGTGCTGTTTGTACGGAAGTGATAGGAGACAATAAGTAGTCTCTATGCTTCATATAAATAACTGACTTTCGGTGATTGAGTACCGCCTGGCGCCAGCCGCGCAAAGGTGGAAAATAACCGACCCCGCCTCCCGAAAGTGGCTGGTGGCCCCTGTATCTCGATCGAGAGGGCTTAAGGTAGGGCCCACAAGGTGCAGAACACTGAAAGAAAGCGCTCGCAAAATTTTGAGTAACTTTATTCGTAACTGCAAGACGGCATGGCAAAGCACAGCGTCCGACTCACAACACGCGACGACATTTCGCGAAAGACAAGGTCTCTAATAACTAAGTATCAGAGTACAGGACCACAGCTTGGAATCCTGTAAAGAAGCAAAATACGTAGGGTCCATACTTGGAGTAGCACTAAAAGGGTAAAATGACTGCGGGATGGTTAAACACTTTTTCACCTAGGTACGGATTTTTTTGAATATATATAAAAAACTAATTTCCCCACCTCTCACTCACTCCCCCGAGCTATGTGAAGTGAGGAGGAGGAACTGGACAAGCTGCTGCTTGCTGCCTGCTGCTGCTGCTGCTGCTCTTCTTCTTCTTCTTCTTCTTCTTCTCTTCTTCTTCTTCCTCCTCTTCTCTCTTCTCTTCTCTTCTTCTTCTTCTTCTTCTTCTTCTTCGGACATGATCTATAACCCAGATGTCTTATCGACGACGACTTTCCACGGCGGGCCTGGGTCCTCCAAAGCTGCAAAAATTAACCTGATAAGAACAGAGTTTATTGGTAATGCTTACTTTCACCTAGATAGCATTGAAATTCTGAGTGCTTGCAATAATATATGATAATCTTATACAGTTAGTCACAATCCAAGTATTGCCATTACACTTTGATCTTAGCCAAAACGCCGAGAAGCGATACGTTTTACAGGTGTTGCTACTCTTTTTGAGTAAGTCAGGATCGAGGGTAGAACACAAAGGTGTCCCCAGACCTTAGCGAAAATTTTCGAAACTGCCGGATTGACTTCCTTCGATGGCCGAGACCCCGCATTTTTGCAGATGGTGCTGTTTGTACGAAAGTGATAGGAGACAATATTAGTCTCTATGCCTCATATAAACTGACTTTCGGTGATTGAGTACCGCCTGGCGCCTGCCGCGCAAAGGTGGAAAATAACCGACCCCGCCTCCCGAAAATGGCTGGTGGCAACATATCTCGATCGAGAGGGGTTAAGGTAGGGCCCACAAGGTGCAGACCACTGGAAGAAAGCGGTCGCATCTTCTTCTCTTCTTCTTCTTCTTCTTCTTCTTCACGTTGGGCTAGGTCCTCCAAACCTGCAAAAATTAAGCTGATAAGAACAGATTTATTGGTAATGCTTACTTCACCAGATGCATTGAAATTTGAGTGCTTGCAATAAGTATATAATAATTTTATATAGTAAGTCACAATCCAAGTATTGCCATTACACTTTGATCTTAGCTACAAACGCCGAGAAGCGATACGTTTTACAGGTGTTGCTACTCATTTTGAGTACGTCAGGATCGAGGGTAGAACACATAGGTGTCCTCAGACCCTAGCGAAAATTTTCGAAACTGCCGGATTGACTTCCTCCCGATGGCCGAGCCCCGCATTTTGCAGATGGTGCTGTTTGTACGAAAGTGATAGGAGACAATATGTAGCCTCTATGCCTCATATAAATAACTGACTTTCGGTGATTGAGTACCGCCTGGCGCCTGCCGCGCGAAGGTGGAAAATAACCGACCCCGCCTACCGAAAGTGGCTGGTGGCCCCATATCTCGATCGAGAGGGGCTTAAGGTAGCGGCCCACAAGGTGCAGGACCACTGGAAGAAAGCGCTCGCATAATTTTGAGTAACTTTATTCGTAGCTGCAAGACGGCCATGGCAACGCACAGCGTCCTGACTCACAACACGCGCGTCGTCGGCGACGACGACATTTCGCGAAAAGACAAGGTCTCTAATAACTAAGTATCAGAGTACAGGAACCACAGCTTGGAATCCTGTAAAGAAGCAAAAATACCTGGGTCCATATTTGGAGTCGCAACAAACGGTAAAATAACTGCCTGGATGGTTAAACACATTTTTAATCCAGGTTAAGGAAAAAAATTTTGTATATATATAACTAAATTCCCCCCCCCCCCGAGCTATGGGAAGTGCGGATTAGGTACTGGGGGCGGCGCGAAGGGGTTCAGCAATTGGCTACCCTGCAGAAGTTAATACACACGAGACGGAAATAAAACATAGTCGTTAAGCCAGAGAAGGAAATTTCACACAGAAGTCATATCAGCTTAATATTCTGACACTTCCAGATTATTCAACTCATTTCTATGTTTTGATTGAGATTAGGTTGGCCGATCCCGGAGGGTACTGCAATGCCGGGCCAACCCGCGACAGAGGTGGAGCAAGCCCCTAGCACTCCGTCATGTTCCAAAAATGAGTATGTAATATTCTGGTCCAGCGATGCTGGACGTATCAGATATTAAGCTGATAAGAACAGATAAATGGTTGTTTATTAGTAATGCTTACTTCACTTGATACATTGAAATTTGAGTGCTAGGGGCTGGCAATAATGTATGATAATATTATACAGTAAGTCACAATCCAAGTGTTGCCAAAAGGCCGAGAAGCGATAAGTTTTGCAGGTGTTGCCTACTCTTTTTGAGTACTTCAGGATCGAGGGTAGAACGCCAAGGTGTCCCAGACACTAGCGAAAATTTTCGAAACTGCCGGATTGACTTCCTTCGATGGCCGAGCTACCGCATTTTTGCGGATGGTGCTGTTTTGTACGGAAGTGATAGGAGACAATAAGTAGTCTCTATGCTTCATATAAATAACTGACTTTCGGTGATTGAGTACCGCCTGGCGCCAGCCGCGCAAAGGTGGAAAATAACCGACCCCGCCTCCCGAAAGTGGCTGGTGGCCCCGTATCTCGATCGAGAGGGCTTAAGGTAGGGCCCACAAGGTGCAGAACACTGAAAGAAAGCGCTCGCAAAATTTTGAGTAACTTTATTCGTAACTGCAAGACGGCATGGCAAAGCACAGAGTCCGACTCACAACACGCGACGATATTTCGCGAAAAGACAAGGTCTCTAATAACTAAGTATCAGAGTACAGGAACCACAGCTTGGAATCCTGGTAAAGAAGTAAAAATACGTGGGTCCATACTTGGAGTAGCACAAACGGTAAAATGACTGCGGGATGTTAAACACATTTTCACCTAGGTACGGATTTTTTTTGTATATATATATAAAAAACTAATTTCCCCCCATCTCACTCGTTCCCCCCGAGCTATGTGAACGTGAGGAGGAGGAACTGGATTCGGGCAGCTGCTGCTGCGCTGCTGCTGCTGCTGCTGCTGCTGCTCCTCCTCCTCACCTCCTCCTCCTCCTCCTCCTCCTCCCCTCTTCTTCTTCTTCTCCCTCTTCTTCTTCTTCTTCTCACGTTGGGCTAGGTCCTCCAAACCTGCAAAAATTAAGCTGATAAGAACAGATTTATTGGTAAATGCTTACTTTACTAGATACATTGAAATTTTGAGTGCTTGCAATAATATGATAATCTTATACAGTTTAGTCACAATCCAAGTATTTGCCATTACACTTTGATCTTAGCCAAAACGCCGAGAAGCGATACGTTTTACAGGTGTTGCTACTCTTTTGAGTAAGTCAGGATCGAGGGTAGAACACAAAGGTGTCCCCAGACCTTAGCGAACAATTTCGAAACTGCCGGATTGACTTCCTTCGATGGCCGAGCCCCGCATTTTTGCAGATGGTGCTGTTTGTACGAAAGTGATAGGAGACAATATGTAGTCTCTATGCCTCATATAAATAACTGACTTTCGGTGATTGAGTACCGCCTGGCGCCTGCCGCGCAAAGGTGGAAAATAACCGACCCCGCCTCCCGAAAATGGCTGGTGGCCCCATATCTCGATCGAGAGGGGTTAAGGTAGGGCCCACAAGGTGCAGACCACTGGAAGAAAGCGGTCGCATAATTTTGAGTAACTTTATTCGTAACTGCAAAACGGCATGGCAACGCACAGCGTCCGACTCACAACACGCGCGTCGTCGGCGGCGACGACGACATTTCGCGAAAAGACAAGGTCTCTAATAACTATGTATCAGAGTACAGGAACCACAGCTTGGAATCCTGTAAAGAAGCAAAAATACCTGGGTCCATATTTGGAGTAGCACAAACGGTAAAATAACTGCGGGATGGTTAAACACGTTTTAACCCAGGTTAAGGAAAAAAAATTTGTATATATATAACTAAATTCCCCCCCCCTCCCGAGCTATGGGAAGTGCGGATTAGGTACTGGGGGCGGCGAAGGGTTCAGCAATTGGCTACCCTGCAGAAGTTAATACACACGAGACGGAAATAAAACATAGTCGTTAAGCCAGAGAAGGAAATTTCACACAGAAGTCATATCAGCTTAATATTCTGACACTTTCCAGATTATTCAACTCATTTCTATGTTTTGATTGAGATTAGGTTGGCCGATCCCGGCGGTACTGCAATGCCGGGCCAACCCGCGACAGAGGTGGAGCAAGCCCCTAGCACTCCGTCATGTTCCAAAAATGAGTTTAATATTCTGGTCCAGCGATGCTGGACGTATCAGATATTAAGCTGATAAGAACAGATAAATGGTTGTTTATTAGTAATGCTTACTTCACTTGATACATTGAAATTTGAGTGCTAGGGGCTGGCAATAATGTATGATAATATTATACAGTAAGTCACAATCCAAGTGTTGCCAAAAGGCCGAGAAGCGATAAGTTTTGCAGGTGTTGCTACTCTTTTTGAGTACTTCAGGATCGAGGGTAGAACGCCAAGGTGTCCCCAGACACTAGCGAAAATTTTCGAAACTGCCGGATTGACTTCCTTCGATGGCCGAGCTACCGCATTTTTGCGGATGGTGCTGTTTGTACGGAAGTGATAGGAGACAATAAGTAGTCTCTATGCTTCATATAAATAACTGACTTTCGGTGATTGAGTACCGCCTGGCGCCAGCCGCGCAAAGGTGGAAAATAACCGACCCCGCCTCCCGAAAGTGGCTGGTGGCCCCGTATCTCGATCGAGAGGGCTTAAGGTAGGGCCCACAAGGTGCAGAACACTGAAAGAAAGCGCTCGCAAAATTTTGAGTAACTTTATTCGTAACTGCAAGACGGCATGGCAAAGCACAGAGTCCGACTCACAACACGCGACGATATTTCGCGAAAAGACAAGGTCTCTAATAACTAAGTATCAGAGTACAGGAACCACAGCTTGGAATCCTGTAAAGAAGTAAAAATACGTGGGTCCATACTTGGAGTAGCACAAACGGTAAAATGATCTGCGGGATGTTAAACACATTTTCACCTAGGTACGGATTTTTTTGTATATATATATAAAAAACTAATTTCCCCCCATCTCACTCGTTCCCCCCGAGCTATGTGAAGTGAGAGGAGAACTGGATTCGGGCAGCTGCTGCTGCTGCTGCTGCTGCTGCTGCTGCTGCTGCTGCTGCTGCTGCTCCTCCTCCTCCTACCTCCTCCTCCTCTCCTCCTCATCCTCTTCCTCTTCTTCTTCTTTCTTCCTTCTTCTTCTTACTTCACGTTGGGCTAGGTCCTCCAAACCTGCAAAAATTAAGCTGATAGAACAGCATTTATTGTTAATGCTTACTTTACTAGATACATTGAAATTTTGAGTGCTTGCAATAATATATGATAATCTTATACAGTTAGTCACAATCCAAGTATTGCCCATTCAACTTTGATCTTAGCCCAAACGCCCGAGAAGCGATACGTTTTTACAGGTGTTGCTACTCTTTTTGAGTAAGTCAGGATCGAGGGGTAGAACACAAAGGTGTCCCCAGACCTAGCGAAAATTTTCGAAACTGCCGGATTGACTTCCTTCGATGGCCGAGCCCCGCATTTTTGCAGATGGCTGCTGTTTGTACGAAAGTGATAGGAGACAATATGTAGTCTCTATGCCTCATATAAATAACTGACTTTCGGTGATTGAGTACCGCCCTGGCGCCTGCCGCGCAAAGGTGGAAAATAACCGACCCCGCCTCCCGAAAATGGCTGGTGGCAACATATCTCGATCGAGAGGGGTTAAGGTAGGGCCCACAAGGTGCAGACCACTGGAAGAAAGCGGTCGCATAATTTTGAGTAACTTTATTCGTAACTGCAAAACGGCATGGCAACGCACAGCGTCCGACTCACAACACGCGCGTCGTCGGCCGGCCGACGACGACATTTCGCGAAAAGACAAGGTCTCTCTAATAACTAAGTTATCAGAGCTACAGGAACCACAGCTTGGAATCCTGTTAAAGAAGCAAAAATACCTGGTCCATATTTGGAGTAGCACAAACGGTAAAATAACTGCGGGATGGTTAAACACGTTTTAACCCAGGTTAAGGAAAAAAAATTGTATATATATAACTAAATCCCCCCCCCCCCCGAGCTATGGGAAGTGCGGATTAGGTACTGGGGGCGGCGAAGGGTTCAGCAATTGGCTACCCTGCAGAAGTTAATACACACGAGACGGAAATAAAAACATAGTCGTTAAGCCAGAGAAGGAAATTTCACACAGAAGTCATATCAGCTTAATATTCTGACAACTTCCATATTATTCAACTCATTTCTATGTTTTGATTGAGATTAGGTTGGACGATCCCGGAGGTACTGCAATGCCGGGCCAACCCGCGACAGAGGTGGAGCAAGCCCCTAGCACTCCGTCATGTTCCAAAAATGAGTTTAATATTCTGGTCCAGCGATGCTGGACGTATCAGATATTAAGCTGATAAGAACAGATAAATGGTTGTTTATTAGTAATGCTTACTTCACTTGATACATTGAAATTTGAGTGCTAGGGGCTGGCCAATAATGTATGATAATATTATACAGTAAGTCACAATCCAAGTGTTGCCAAAAGGCCGAGAAGCGATAAGTTTTGCAGGTGTTGCTACTCTTTTTGAGTACTTCAGGATCGAGGGTAGAACGCCAAGGTGTCCCCAGACACTAGCGAAAGTTTCGAAACTGCCGGATTGACTTCCTTCGATGGCCGAGCTACCGCATTTTTGCCGGATGGCTGCTGTTTGTACGGAAAGTGATGAGAGACAATAAGTAGTCTCTATGCTTCATATAAATAACTGACTTTCGGTGATTGAGTACCGCCTGGCGCCAGCCGCGCAAAGGTGGAAAATAACCGACCCCGCCTCCCGAAAGTGGCTGGTGGCCCCGTATCTCGATCGAGAGGGCTTAAGGTAGGGCCCACAAGGTGCAGAACACTGAAAGAAAGCGCTCGCAAAATTTTGAGTAACTTTATTCGTAACTGCAAGACGGCATGGCAAAGCACAGAGTCCGACTCACAACACGCGACGATATTTCGCGAAAAGACAAGGTCTCTAATAACTAAGTATCAGAGTACAGGAACCACAGCTTGGAATCCTGTAAAGAAGTAAAAATACGTGGGTCCATACTTGGAGTAGCACAAACGGTAAAATGACTGCGGGATGGTTAAACACGTTTTCACCTAGGTACGGATTTTTTTGTATATATATATAAAAAACTAATTTCCCCCCATCTCACTCGTTCCCCCCGAGCTATGTGAAGTGAGGAGGAGGAACTGGATTCGGGCAGTGCTGCTGCTGCTGCTGCTGCTGCTGCTGCTGCTGCTGCGCTGCTGCTGCTGCTGCTGCTGTGCTGTCCTGCTCCTCCTCCTCCTCCTCCTCCTCCTCTCTCCTCTTCTTCTTCTTCTTCTTCTTCTTCTTCACGTTGGGCTAGGTCCTCCAAACCTGCAAAAATTAAGCTGATAAGAACAGATTTATTGGTAATGCTTACTTTACTAGATACATTGAAATTTTGAGTGCTTGCAATAATATATGATAATCTTATACAGTTAGTCACAATCCAAGTATTGCCATTACACTATCTTAGCCAAAACGCCGAGAAGCGATACGTTTTACAGGGGTTGCTACTCTTTTTGAGTAAGTCAGGATCGAGGGTAGAACACAAAGGTGTCCCCAGACCTTAGCGAAAATTTTCGAAACTGCCGGATTGACTTCCTTCGATGGCCGAGCCCCGCATTTTTGCAGATGGTGCGCTGTTGTACGAAAGTGATAGGAGACAATATGTAGTATCTATGCCTCATATAAATAACTGACTTTCGGTGATTGAGTACCGCCTGGCGCCTGCCGCGCAAAGGTGGAAAATAACCGACCCCGCCTCCCGAAAAGGCTGGTGGCAACATATCTCGATCGAGAGGGGTTAAGGTAGGGCCCACAAGGTGCAGACCACTGGAAGAAAGCGGTCGCATAATTTTGAGTAACTTTATTCGTAACTGCAAAACGGCATGGCAACGCACAGCGTCCGACTCACAACACGCGCGTCGTCGGCGGCGACGACGACATTTCGCGAAAAGACAAGGTCTCTAATAACTAAGTATCAGAGTACAGGAACCACAGCTTGGAATCCTGTAAAGAAGCAAAATACCTGGGTCCATATTTGGAGTAGCACAAACGGTAAAATAACTGCGGGATGGTTAAACACGTTTTAACCCAGGTTAAGGAAAAAAAATTTGTATATATATAACTAAATTCCCCCCCCCCCGAGCTATGGGAAGTGCGGATTAGGTACTGGGGGCGGCGAAGGGTTCAGCAATTGGCTACCCTGCAGAAGTTAATACACACGAGACGGAAATAAAACATAGTCGTTAAGCCAGAGAAGGAAATTTCACACAGAAGTCATATCAGCTTAATATTCTGACACTTCCAGATTATTCAACTCATTTCTATGTTTTGATTGAGATTAGGTTGGCCGATCCCGGAGGTACTGCAATGCCGGGCCAACCCGCGACAGAGGTGGAGCAAGCCCCTAGCACTCCGTCATGTTCCAAAAATGAGTTTAATATTCTGGTCCAGCGATGCTGGACGTATCAGATATTAAGCTGATAAGAACAGATAAATGGTTGTTTATTAGTAATGCTTACTTCACTTGATACATTGAAATTTGAGTGCTAGGGGCTGGCAATAATGTATGATAATATTATACAGTAAGTCACAATCCAAGTGTTGCCAAAAGGCCGAGAAGCGATAAGTTTTGCAGGTGTTGCTACTCTTTTTGAGTACTTCAGGATCGAGGGTAGAACGCCAAGGTGTCCCCAGACACTAGCGAAAATTTTCGAAACTGCCGGATTGACTTCCTTCGATGGCCGAGCTACCGCATTTTTGCGGATGGTGCTGTTTGTACGGAAGTGATAGGAGACAATAAGTAGTCTCTATGCTTCATATAAATAACTGACTTTCGGTGATTGAGTACCGCCTGGCGCCAGCCGCGCAAAGGTGGAAAATAACCGACCCCGCCTCCCGAAAGTGGCTGGTGGCCCCGTATCTCGATCGAGAGGGCTTAAGGTAGGGCCCACAAGGTGCAGAACACTGAAAGAAAGCGCTCGCAAAATTTTGAGTAACTTTATTCGTAACTGCAAGACGGCATGGCAAAGCACAGAGTCCGACTCACAACACGCGACGATATTTCGCGAAAAGACAAGGTCTCTAATAACTAAGTATCAGAGTACAGGAACCACAGCTTGGAATCCTGTAAAGAAGTAAAAATACGTGGGTCCATACTTGGAGTAGCACAAACGGTAAAATGACTGCGGGATGTTAAACACATTTTCACCTAGGTACGGATTTTTTTGTATATATATATAAAAAACTAATTACCCCCATCTCACCCCCCCGAGCTATGTGAAGTGAGGAGGAGGAAGGATCGGGCAGCTGCTGTGCTGCTGCTGTGCTGCTGCTCTGCTGCTGCTGCTGCCTGCTGCTGATGCTGCTGCTCTCTCCTCCCCTCCTCCTCCTCCTCTCCTCTCTCTTCTTCTTCTTCTTTTCTTCTTCTTCACGTTGGGCTAGGTCCTCCAAACCTGCAAAAATTAAGCTGATAAGAACAGATTTATTGGTAATGCTTACTTTACTAGATACATTGAAATTTTGAGTGCTTGCAATAATATATGAAATCTTATACAGTTAGTACAATCCAAGTATTGCCATTACACTTTGATCTTAGCCAAAACGCCGAGAAGCGATACGTTTTACAGGTGTTGCTACTTTTTGAGTAAGTCAGGATCGAGGGTAGAACACAAAGGTGTCCCCAGACCTTAGCGAAAATTTTCGAAACTGCCGGATTGACTTCCTTCGATGGCCGAGCCCCGCATTTTTGCAGATGGTGTTTGTACGAAAGTGATAGGAGACAATATGTAGTCTCTAGGCCTCATATAAATAACTGACTTTCGGTGATGAGTACCGCCTGGCGCCTGCCGCGCAAAGGTGGAAAATAACCGACCCGCCTCCCGAAAATGGCTGGTGGAAACATATCTCGATCGAGAGGGGTTAAGGTAGGGCCCACAAGGTGCAGACCACTGGAAGAAAGCGGTCGCATAATTTTGAGTAACTTTATTCGTAACTGCAAAACGGCATGGCAACGCACAGCGTCCGACTCACAACACGCGCGTCGTCGGCGGCGACGACGACATTTCGCGAAAAGACAAGGTCTCTAATAACTAAGTATCAGAGTACAGGAACCACAGCTTGGAATCCTGTAAAGAAGTAAAAATACGTGGGTCCATACTTTGGAGTAGCACAAACGGAAAATAATGCGGGATGGTTAAACACATTTAACCTAGGTTAACGGATTTTTTTGTATATATATTAAAAAAATAATTCCCCCCATCTCATCGTTCCCCCGAGCTAGGTACTGGGGGCGGCGAAGGGTTCAGCAATTGGCTACCCTGCAGAAGTTAATACACACGAGACGGAAATAAAACATAGTCGTTAAGCCAGAGAAGGAAATTTCACACAGAAGTCATATCAGCTTAATATTCTGACACTTCCAGATTATTCAACTCATTTCTATGTTTTGATTGAGATTAGGTTGGCCGATCCCGGCGGTACTGCAATGCCGGCCAACCCGCGACAGAGGTGGAGCAAGCCCCTAGCACTCCGTCATGTTCCAAAAATGAGTTTAATATTCTGGTCCAGCGATGCTGGACGTATCAGATATTAAGCTGATAAGAACAGATAAATGGTTGTTTATTAGTAATGCTTACTTCACTTGATACATTGAAATTTGAGTGCTAGGGGCTGGCAATAATGTATGATAATATTATACAGTAAGTCACAATCCAAGTGTTGCCAAAAGGCCGAGAAGCGATAAGTTTTGCAGGTGTTGCTACTCTTTTTGAGTACTTCAGGATCGAGGGTAGAACGCCAAGGTGTCCCCAGACACTAGCGAAAATTTTCGAAACTGCCGGATTGACTTCCTTCGATGGCCGAGCTACCGCATTTTTGCGGATGGTGCTGTTTGTACGGAAGTGATAGGAGACAATAAGTAGTCTCTATGCTTCATATAAATAACTGACTTTCGGTGATTGAGTACCGCCTGGCGCCAGCCGCGCAAAGGTGGAAAATAACCGACCCCGCCTCCCGAAAGTGGCTGGTGGCCCCGTATCTCGATCGAGAGGGCTTAAGGTAGGGCCCACAAGGTGCAGAACACTGAAAGAAAGCGCTCGCAAAATTTTGAGTAACTTTATTCGTAACTGCAAGACGGCATGGCAAAGCACAGCGTCCGACTCACAACACGCGACGATATTTCGCGAAAAGACAAGGTCTCTAATAACTAAGTATCAGAGTACAGGAACCACAGCTTGGAATCCTGTAAAGAAGTAAAAATACGTGGGTCCATACTTGGAGTAGCACAAACGGTAAAATGACTGCGGGGTTAAACACATTTCACCTAGGTACGGATTTTTTGTATATAAATAAAAAACTAATTTCCCCCCATCTCACTCGTTCCCCCCGAGCTATGTGAAGTGAGGAGGAGGAACTGGATTCGGGCAGATGCTGCTGCTGCTGCTGCTGCTGCTGCTGCTGGCTGCTTGCTGCTGCTGCTGCTGCTGCTGCTTGCTGCTGCTCCTCCCCTCTCTCCTCTTCTCCTCCTCCTCTTCATCCTGCTCTCCTCCTCCTACTCTTTCTTCTTCTTCTTCTTCTTCTTCTTCACGTTGGGCTAGGTCCTCCAAACCTGCAAAATTAAGTGATAAGAACGATTTATTGGTAATGCTTACTTTACTAGATACATTGAAATTTTGAGTGCTTGCAATAATATATGATAATCTTATACAGTTAGTCACAATCCAAGTATTGCCATTACACTTTGATCTTAGCCAAAACGCCGAGAAGCGATACGTTTTACAGGTGTGCTACTCTTTGAGTAAGTCAGGATCGAGGGTAGAACACAAAGGTGTCCCCAGAGCTTAGCGAAAATTTTCGAAACTGCCGGATGACTTCCTTCGGCCGAGCCCCGCATTTTGCAGATGGGCTGTTTGTACGAAAGTGATAGGAGACAATATGTAGTCTCTATGCTCATATAAATAACTGACTTTCGGGGATTGAGTACCGCCTGGCGCGCCGCGCAAAGGTGGAAAATAACCGACCCCGCCTCCCGAAATGGCTGGTGGCAACATATCTCGATCGAGAGGGGTTAAGGTAGGCCACAAGGTGCAGACCACTGGAAGAAAGCGGTCGCATAATTTTGAGTAACTTTATTCGTAACTGCAAAACGGCATGGCAACGCACAGCGTCCGACTCACAACACGCGCGTCGGCGACGACGACATTTCGCGAAAGACAAGGTCTCTAATAACTAAGTATCAGAGTACAGGAACCACAGCTTGGAATCCTGTAAAGAAGCAAAAATACCTGGGTCCATATTTGGAGTAGCACAAACGGTAAAATAACTGCGGGATGGTTAAACACGTTTTAACCCAGGTTAAGGAAAAAAAATTTGTATATATATAACTAAATTCCCCCCCCCCGAGCTATGGGAAGTGCGGATTAGGTACTGGGGGCGGCGAAGGGTTCAGCAATTGGCTACCCTGCAGAAGTTAATACACACGAGACGGAAATAAAACATAGTCGTTAAGCCAGAGAAGGAAATTTCACACAGAAGTCATATCAGCTTAATATTCTGACACTTCCAGATTATTCAATCATTTCTATGTTTTGATGAGATAGGTTGGCCGTCCCGGAGGTACTGCAATGCCGGGCCAACCCGCGACAGAGGTGGAGCAAGCCCTAGCACTCCGTCATGTTCCAAAAATGAGTTTAATATTCTGGTCAGCGATGCTGGACGTATCAGATATTAAGCTGATAAGAACAGATAAATGGTTGTTTATTAGTAATGCTTACTTCACTTGATACATTGAAATTTGAGTGCTAGGGGCTGGCAATAATGTATGATAATATTATACAGTAAGTCACAATCCAAGTGTTGCCAAAAGGCCGAGAAGCGATAAGTTTTGCAGGTGTTGCTACTCTTTTTGAGTACTTCAGGATCGAGGGTAGAACGCCAAGGTGTCCCCAGACATAGCGAAAATTTTCGAAACTGCCGATGATTGTCGATGGCCGAGCTACCGCATTTTTGCGGATGGTGCTGTTTGTACGGAAGTGATAGGAGACAATAAGTAGTCTCATGCTCATATAAAATAACTGACTTCGGGTGATTGAGTACCGCCTGGCGCCAGCCGCGCAAAGGTGGAAAATAACCGACCCCGCCTCCCGAAAGTGGCTGGTGGCCCCGTATCTCGATCGAGAGGGCTTAAGGTAGGGCCCACAAGGTGCAGAACACTGAAAGAAAGCGCTCGCAAAATTTTGAGTAACTTTATTCGTAACTGCAAGACGGCATGGCAAAGCACAGAGTCCGACTCACAACACGCGACGATATTTCGCGAAAAGACAAGGTCTCTAATAACTAAGTATCAGAGTACAGGAACCACAGCTTGGAATCCTGTAAAGAAGTAAAAATACGTGGGTCCATACTTGGAGTAGCACAAACGGTAAAATGACTGCGGGATGTTAAACACATTTTCACCTAGGTACGATTTTTTTGTATATATATAAAAAACTAATTTCCCCCCATCTCACTCGTTCCCCCCGAGCTATGTGAAGTGAGGAGGAGGAACTGGATTCGGGCAGCTGCTGCGCTGCTGCTGCTGCTGCTGCGCTGCTGTGCTGCTGCTGCTGCTGCTGCTGCTGCTGCTGCTGCTGTCCTCCTCCTCCTCCTCCTCCTCCTCCTCTCCTCCTCCTCCTCTCCTCCTCCTCTTCTCTTCTTCTCTTCTTCTTCTTCACGTTGGGCTAGGTCCTCCAAACCTGCAAAAATTAAGCTGATAAGAACAGATTTATTGGTAATGCTTACTTTACTAGATACATTGAAATTTTGAGTGCTTGCAATAATATATGATAATCTTATACAGTTAGTCACAATCCAAGTATTGCCATTACACTTTGATCTTAGCCAAAACGCCGAGAAGCGATACGTTTTACAGGTGTTGCTACTCTTTTTGAGTAAGTCAGGATCGAGGGTAGAACACAAAGGTGTCCCCAGACCTTAGCGAAAATTTTCGAAACTGCCGGATTGACTTCCTTCGATGGCCGAGCCCCGCATTTTTGCAGATGGTGCTGTTTGTACGAAAGTGATAGGAGACAATATGTAGTCTCTATGCCTCATATAAATAACTGACTTTCGGTGATTGAGTACCGCCTGGCGCCTGCCGCGCAAAGGTGGAAAATAACCGACCCCCGCCTCCCGAAAATGGCTGGTGGCAACATATCTCGATCGAGAGGGGTTAAGGTAGGGCCCCACAAGGTGCAGACCACTGGAAGAAAGCGGTCGCATAATTTTGAGTAACTTTATTCGTAACTGCAAAACGGCCATGGCAACGCACAGCGTCCGACTCACAACACGCGCGTCGTCGGCGGCGACGACGACATTTCGCGAAAAGACAAGGTCTCTAATAACTAAGTATCAGAGTACAGGAACCACAGCTTGGAATCCTGTAAAGAAGCAAAAATACCTGGGTCCATATTGGAGTAGCACAAACGGTAAAATAACTGCGGGATGGTTAAACACGTTTTAACCCAGGTTAAGGAAAAAAAATTTGTATATATATAACTAAATTCCCCCCCCCCCCCGAGCTATGGGAAGTGCGGATTAGGTACTGGGGGCGGCGAAGGGTTCAGCAATTGGCTACCCTGCAGAAGTTAATACACACGAGACGGAAATAAAACATAGTCGTTAAGCCAGAGAAGGAAATTTCACACAGAAGTCATATCAGCTTAATATTCTGACACTTCCAGATTATTCAACTCATTTCTATGTTTTGATTGAGATTAGGTTGGCCGATCCCGGAGGTACTGCAATGCCGGGCCAACCCGCGACAGAGGTGGAGCAAGCCCCTAGCACTCCGTCATGTTCCAAAAATGAGTTTAATATTCTGGTCAGCGATGCTGGACGTATCAGATATTAAGCTGATAAGAACAGATAAATGGTTGTTTATTAGTAATGCTTACTTCACTTGATACATTGAAATTTGAGTGCTAGGGGCTGGCAATAATGTATGATAATATTATACAGTAAGTCACAATCCAAGTGTTGCCAAAAGGCCGAGAAGCGATAAGTTTTGCAGGTGTTGCTACTCTTTTTGAGTACTTCAGGATCGAGGGTAGAACGCCAAAGGTGTCCCCAGACACTAGCGAAAATTTTCGAAACTGCCGGATTGACTTCCTTCGATGGCCGAGCTACCGCATTTTTGCGGATGGTGCTGTTTGTACGGAAAGTGATAGGAGACAATAAGTAGTCTCTATGCTTCATATAAATAACTGACTTTCGGTGATTGAGTACCGCCTGGCGCCAGCCGCGCAAAGGTGGAAAATAACCGACCCCGCCTCCCGAAAGTGGCTGGTGGCCCCGTATCTCGATCGAGAGGGCTTAAGGTAGGGCCCACAAGGTGCAGAACACTGAAAGAAAGCGCTCGCAAATTTTGAGTAACTTTATTCGTAACTGCAAGACGGCATGGCAAAGCACAGAGTCCGACTCACAACACGCGCGTCGTCGGCGGCGACGACGATATTTCGCGAAAAGACAAGGTCTCTAATAACTAAGTATCAGAGTACAGGAACCACAGCTTGGAATCCTGTAAAGAAGTAAAAATACGTGGGTCCATACTTGGAGTAGCACAAACGGTAAAATGACTGCGGGATGGTTAAACACATTTTCACCTAGGTACGGATTTTTTTGTATATATATATAAAAAACTAATTTCCCCCCATCTCACTCGTTCCCCCCGAGCTATGTGAAGTGAGGAGGAGGAACTGGATTCGGGCAGCTGCTGCTGCTGCTGCTGCTGCTGCTGCTGCTGCTGCTCCTCCTCCCCCTCCTCCTCCTCCTCCTCCTCCTCCTCCTCCTCTTCTTCTTCTTCTTCTTCTTCTTCTTCACGTTGGGCTAGGTCCTCCAAACCTGCAAAAATTAAGCTGATAAGAACAGATAAATGGTTGTTTATTGGTAATGCTTACTTTACTAGATACATTGAAATTTTGAGTGCTTGCAATAATATATGATAATCTTATACAGTTAGTCACAATCCAAGTATTGCCATTACACTTTGATCTTAGCCAAAACGCCGAGAAGCGATACGTTTTACAGGTGTTGCTACTCTTTTTGAGTAAGTCAGGATCGAGGGTAGAACACAAAGGTGTCCCCAGACCTTAGCGAAAATTTTCGAAACTGCCGGATTGACTTCCTTCGATGGCCGAGCCCCGCATTTTTGCAGATGGTGCTGTTTGTACGAAAGTGATAGGAGACAATATGTAGTCTCTATGCCTCATATAAATAACTGACTTTCGGTGATTGAGTACCGCCTGGCGCCTGCCGCGCAAAGGTGGAAAATAACCGACCCCGCCTCCCGAAAATGGCTGGTGGCAACATATCTCGATCGAGAGGGGTTAAGGTAGGGCCCACAAGGTGCAGACCACTGGAAGAAAGCGGTCGCATAATTTTGAGTAACTTTATTCGTAACTGCAAAACGGCATGGCAACGCACAGCGTCCGACTCACAACACGCGCGTCGTCGGCGGCGACGACGACATTTCGCGAAAAGACAAGGTCTCTAATAACTAAGTATCAGAGTACAGGAACCACAGCTTGGAATCCTGTAAAGAAGCAAAAATACCTGGGTCCATATTTGGAGTAGCACAAACGGTAAAATAACTGCGGGATGGTTAAACACGTTTTAACCCAGGTTAAGGAAAAAAAATTTGTATATATATAACTAAATTCCCCCCCCCCCCCGAGCTATGGGAAGTGCGGATTAGGTACTGGGGGCGGCGAAGGGTTCAGCAATTGGCTACCCTGCAGAAGTTAATACACACGAGACGGAAATAAAACATAGTCGTTAAGCCAGAGAAGGAAATTTCACACAGAAGTCATATCAGCTTAATATTCTGACACTTCCAGATTATTCAACTCATTTCTATGTTTTGATTGAGATTAGGTTGGCCGATCCCGGAGGTACTGCAATGCCGGGCCAACCCGCGACAGAGGTGGAGCAAGCCCCTAGCACTCCGTCATGTTCCAAAAATGAGTTTAATATTCTGGTCCAGCGATGCTGGACGTATCAGATATTAAGCTGATAAGAACAGATAAATGGTTGTTTATTAGTAATGCTTACTTCACTTGATACATTGAAATTTGAGTGCTAGGGGCTGGCAATAATGTATGATAATATTATACAGTAAGTCACAATCCAAGTGTTGCCAAAAGGCCGAGAAGCGATAAGTTTTGCAGGTGTTGCTACTCTTTTTGAGTACTTCAGGATCGAGGGTAGAACGCCAAGGTGTCCCCAGACACTAGCGAAAATTTTCGAAACTGCCGGATTGACTTCCTTCGATGGCCGAGCTACCGCATTTTTGCGGATGGTGCTGTTTGTACGGAAGTGATAGGAGACAATAAGTAGTCTCTATGCTTCATATAAATAACTGACTTTCGGTGATTGAGTACCGCCTGGCGCCAGCCGCGCAAAGGTGGAAAATAACCGACCCCGCCTCCCGAAAGTGGCTGGTGGCCCCGTATCTCGATCGAGAGGGCTTAAGGTAGGGCCCACAAGGTGCAGAACACTGAAAGAAAGCGCTCGCAAAATTTTGAGTAACTTTATTCGTAACTGCAAGACGGCATGGCAAAGCACAGAGTCCGACTCACAACACGCGACGATATTTCGCGAAAAGACAAGGTCTCTAATAACTAAGTATCAGAGTACAGGAACCACAGCTTGGAATCCTGTAAAGAAGTAAAAATACGTGGGTCCATACTTGGAGTAGCACAAACGGTAAAATGACTGCGGGATGGTTAAACACATTTTCACCTAGGTACGGATTTTTTTGTATATATATATAAAAAACTAATTTACCCCCATCTCACTCGTTCCCCCCGAGCTATGTGAAGTGAGGAGGAGGAACTGGATTCGGGCAGCTGCTGCTGCTGCTGCTGCTGCTGCTGCTGCTGCTGCTGCTGCTGCTGCTTCTGCTGCTGCTGCTGCTGCTGCTCCTCCTCCTCCTCCTCCTCCTCCTCCTCCTCCTCCTCCTCCTCTTCTTCTTCTTCTTCTTCTTCTTCTTCACGTTGGGCTAGGTCCTCCAAACCTGCAAAAATTAAGCTGATAAGAACAGATTTATTGGTAATGCTTACTTTACTAGATACATTGAAATTTTGAGTGCTTGCAATAATATATGATAATCTTATACAGTTAGTCACAATCCAAGTATTGCCATTACACTTTGATCTTAGCCAAAACGCCGAGAAGCGATACGTTTTACAGGTGTTGCTACTCTTTTTGAGTAAGTCAGGATCGAGGGTAGAACACAAAGGTGTCCCCAGACCTTAGCGAAAATTTTCGAAACTGCCGGATTGACTTCCTTCGATGGCCGAGCCCCGCATTTTTGCAGATGGTGCTGTTTGTACGAAAGTGATAGGAGACAATATGTAGTCTCTATGCCTCATATAAATAACTGACTTTCGGTGATTGAGTACCGCCTGGCGCCTGCCGCGCAAAGGTGGAAAATAACCGACCCCGCCTCCCGAAAATGGCTGGTGGCAACATATCTCGATCGAGATATGGGGTTAAGGTAGGGCCCACAAGGTGCAGACCACTGGAAGAAAGCGGTCGCATAATTTTGAGTAACTTTATTCGTAACTGCAAAACGGCATGGCAACGCACAGCGTCCGACTCACAACACGCGCGTCGTCGGCGGCGACGACGACATTTCGCGAAAAGACAAGGTCTCTAATAACTAAGTATCAGAGTACAGGAACCACAGCTTGGAATCCTGTAAAGAAGTAAAAATACGTGGGTCCATACTTGGAGTAGCACAAACGGTAAAATGACTGCGGGATGGTTAAACACATTTTCACCTAGGTACGGATTTTTTTGTATATATATATAAAAAACTAATTTCCCCCATCTCACTCGTTCCCCCCGAGCTATGTGAAGTGAGGAGGAGGAACTGGATTCGGGCAGCTGCTGCTGCTGCTGCTGCTGCTGCTGCTCCTGCTCCTCCTCCCCCTCCTCCTCCTCCTCCTCCTCCTCCTCCTCCTCTTCTTCTTCTTCTTCTTCTTCTTCTTCACGTTGGGCTAGGTCCTCCAAACCTGCAAAAATTAAGCTGATAAGAACAGATTTATTGGTAATGCTTACTTTACTAGATACATTGAAATTTTGAGTGCTTGCAATAATATATGATAATCTTATACAGTTAGTCACAATCCAAGTATTGCCATTACACTTTGATCTTAGCCAAAACGCCGAGAAGCGATACGTTTTACAGGTGTTGCTACTCTTTTTGAGTAAGTCAGGATCGAGGGTAGAACACAAAGGTGTCCCCAGACCTTAGCGAAAATTTTCGAAACTGCCGGATTGACTTCCTTCGATGGCCGAGCCCCGCATTTTTGCAGATGGTGCTGTTTGTACGAAAGTGATAGGAGACAATATGTAGTCTCTATGCCTCATATAAATAACTGACTTTCGGTGATTGAGTACCGCCTGGCGCCTGCCGCGCAAAGGTGGAAAATAACCGACCCCGCCTCCCGAAAATGGCTGGTGGCAACATATCTCGATCGAGAGGGGTTAAGGTAGGGCCCACAAGGTGCAGACCACTGGAAGAAAGCGGTCGCATAATTTTGAGTAACTTTATTCGTAACTGCAAAACGGCATGGCAACGCACAGCGTCCGACTCACAACACGCGCGTCGTCGGCGGCGACGACGACATTTCGCGAAAAGACAAGGTCTCTAATAACTAAGTATCAGAGTACAGGAACCACAGCTTGGAATCCTGTAAAGAAGCAAAAATACCTGGGTCCATATTTGGAGTAGCACAAACGGTAAAATAACTGCGGGATGGTTAAACACGTTTTAACCCAGGTTAAGGAAAAAAAATTTGTATATATATAACTAAATTCCCCCCCCCCCCCCGAGCTATGGGAAGTGCGGATTAGGTACTGGGGGCGGCGAAGGGTTCAGCAATTGGCTACCCTGCAGAAGTTAATACACACGAGACGGAAATAAAACATAGTCGTTAAGCCAGAGAAGGAAATTTCACACAGAAGTCATATCAGCTTAATATTCTGACACTTCCAGATTATTCAACTCATTTCTATGTTTTGATTGAGATTAGGTTGGCCGATCCCGGAGGTACTGCAATGCCGGGCCAACCCGCGACAGAGGTGGAGCAAGCCCCTAGCACTCCGTCATGTTCCAAAAATGAGTTTAATATTCTGGTCCAGCGATGCTGGACGTATCAGATATTAAGCTGATAAGAACAGATAAATGGTTGTTTATTAGTAATGCTTACTTCACTTGATACATTGAAATTTGAGTGCTAGGGGCTGGCAATAATGTATGATAATATTATACAGTAAGTCACAATCCAAGTGTTGCCAAAAGGCCGAGAAGCGATAAGTTTTGCAGGTGTTGCTACTCTTTTTGAGTACTTCAGGATCGAGGGTAGAACGCCAAGGTGTCCCCAGACACTAGCGAAAATTTTCGAAACTGCCGGATTGACTTCCTTCGATGGCCGAGCTACCGCATTTTTGCGGATGGTGCTGTTTGTACGGAAGTGATAGGAGACAATAAGTAGTCTCTATGCTTCATATAAATAACTGACTTTCGGTGATTGAGTACCGCCTGGCGCCAGCCGCGCAAAGGTGGAAAATAACCGACCCCGCCTCCCGAAAGTGGCTGGTGGCCCCTGTATCTCGATCGAGAGGGCTTAAGGTAGGGCCCACAAGGTGCAGAACACTGAAAGAAAGCGCTCGCAAAATTTTGAGTAACTTTATTCGTAACTGCAAGACGGCATGGCAAAGCACAGAGTCCGACTCACAACACGCGACGATATTTCGCGAAAAGACAAGGTCTCTAATAACTAAGTATCAGAGTACAGGAACCACAGCTTGGAATCCTGTAAAGAAGTAAAAATACGTGGGTCCATACTTGGAGTAGCACAAACGGTAAAATGACTGCGGGATGGTTAAACACATTTTCCCTAGGTACGGATTTTTTTGTATATATATATAAAAAACTAATTTCCCCCCATCTCACTCGTTCCCCCCGAGCTATGTGAAGTGAGGAGGAGGAACTGGATTCGGGCAGCTGCTGCTGCTGCTGCTGCTGCTGCTGCTGCTGCTGCTGCTGCTGCTGCTGCTGCTGCTGCTGCTGCTGCTGCTGCTCCTCCTCCTCCTCCTCCTCTCCTCCTCCTCCTCCTCCTCCTCCTCTTCTTCTTCTTCTTCTTCTTCTTCTTCTTCACGTTGGGCTAGGTCCTCCAAACCTGCAAAAATTAAGCTGATAAGAACAGATTTATTGGTAATGCTTACTTTACTAGATACATTGAAATTTTGAGTGCTTGCAATAATATATGATAATCTTATACAGTTAGTCACAATCCAAGTATTGCCATTACACTATCTTAGCCAAAACGCCGAGAAGCGATACGTTTTACAGGTGTTGCTACTCTTTTTGAGTAAGTCAGGATCGAGGGTAGAACACAAAGGTGTCCCCAGACCTTAGCGAAAATTTTCGAAACTGCCGGATTGACTTCCTTCGATGGCCGAGCCCCGCATTTTTGCAGATGGTGCTGTTTGTACGAAAGTGATAGGAGACAATATGTAGTCTCTATGCCTCATATAAATAACTGACTTTCGGTGATTGAGTACCGCCTGGCGCCTGCCGCGCAAAGGTGGAAAATAACCGACCCCGCCTCCCGAAAATGGCTGGTGGCAACATATCTCGATCGAGAGGGGTTAAGGTAGGGCCCACAAGGTGCAGACCACTGGAAGAAAGCGGTCGCATAATTTTGAGTAACTTTATTCGTAACTGCAAAACGGCATGGCAACGCACAGCGTCCGACTCACAACACGCGCGTCGTCGGCGGCGACGACGACATTTCGCGAAAAGACAAGGTCTCTAATAACTAAGTATCAGAGTACAGGAACCACAGCTTGGAATCCTGTAAAGAAGCAAAAATACCTGGGTCCATATTTGGAGTAGCACAAACGGTAAAATAACTGCGGGATGGTTAAACACGTTTTAACCCAGGTTAAGGAAAAAAAATTGTATATATATAACTAAATCCCCCCCCCCGAGCTATGGGAAGTGCGGATTAGGTACTGGGGGCGGCGAAGGGTTCAGCAATTGGCTACCCTGCAGAAGTTAATACACACGAGACGGAAATAAAACATAGTCGTTAAGCCAGAGAAGGAAATTTCACACAGAAGTCATATCAGCTTAATATTCTGACACTTCCAGATTATTCAACTCATTTCTATGTTTTGATTGAGATTAGGTTGGCCGATCCCGGAGGTACTGCAATGCCGGGCCAACCCGCGACAGAGGTGGAGCAAGCCCCTAGCACTCCGTCATGTTCCAAAAATGAGTTTAATATTCTGGTCCAGCGATGCTGGACGTATCAGATATTAAGCTGATAAGAACAGATAAATGGTTGTTTATTAGTAATGCTTACTTCACTTGATACATTGAAATTTGAGTGCTAGGGGCTGGCAATAATGTATGATAATATTATACAGTAAGTCACAATCCAAGTGTTGCCAAAAGGCCGAGAAGCGATAAGTTTTGCAGGTGTTGCTACTCTTTTTGAGTACTTCAGGATCGAGGGTAGAACGCCAAGGTGTCCCCAGACACTAGCGAAAATTTTCGAAACTGCCTGATTGACTTCCTTCGATGGCCGAGCTACCGCATTTTTGCGGATGGTGCTGTTTGTACGGAAGTGATAGGAGACAATAAGTAGTCTCTATGCTTCATATAATAACTGACTTTCGGTGATTGAGTACCGCCTGGCGCCAGCCGCGCAAAGGTGGAAAATAACCGACCCCGCCTCCCGAAAGTGGCTGGTGGCCCCGTATCTCGATCGAGAGGGCTTAAGGTAGGGCCCACAAGGTGCAGAACACTGAAAGAAAGCGCTCGCAAAATTTTGAGTAACTTTATTCGTAACTGCAAGACGGCATGGCAAAGCACAGAGTCCGACTCACAACACGCGACGATATTTCGCGAAAAGACAAGGTCTCTAATAACTAAGTATCAGAGTACAGGAACCACAGCTTGGAATCCTGTAAAGAAGTAAAAATACGTGGGTCCATACTTGGAGTAGCACAAACGGTAAAATGACTGCGGGATGGTTAAACACATTTTCACCTAGGTACGGATTTTTTTGTATATATATAAAAAACTAATTTCCCCCATCTCACTCGTTCCCCCCGAGCTATGTGAAGTGAGGAGGAGGAACTGGATTCGGGCAGCTGCTGCTGCTGCTGCTGCTGCTGCTGCTGCTGCTGCTGCTGCTGCTGCTGCTGCTGCTGCTGCTGCTGCTGCTGCTGCTGCTGCTCCTCCTCCTCCTCCTCCTCCTCCTCTCCTCCTCCTCCTCCTGCCCTCCTCCTCTTCTTCTTCTTCTTCTTCTTCTTCTTCTTCACGTTGGGCTAGGTCCTCCAAACCTGCAAAAATTAAGCTGATAAGAACAGATTTATTGGTAATGCTTACTTTACTAGATACATTGAAATTTTGAGTGCTTGCAATAATATATGATAATCTTATACAGTTAGTCACAATCCAAGTATTGCCATTACACTTTGATCTTAGCCAAAACGCCGAGAAGCGATACGTTTTACAGGTGTTGCTACTCTTTTTGAGTAAGTCAGGATCGAGGGTAGAACACAAAGGTGTCCCCAGACCTTAGCGAAAATTTTCGAAACTGCCGGATTGACTTCCTTCGATGGCCGAGCCCCGCATTTTTGCAGATGGTGCTGTTTGTACGAAAGTGATAGGAGACAATATGTAGTCTCTATGCCTCATATAAATAACTGACTTTCGGTGATTGAGTACCGCCTGGCGCCTGCCGCGCAAAGGTGGAAAATAACCGACCCCGCCTCCCGAAAATGGCTGGTGGCAACATATCTCGATCGAGAGGGGTTAAGGTAGGGCCCACAAGGTGCAGACCACTGGAAGAAAGCGGTCGCATAATTTTGAGTAACTTTATTCGTAACTGCAAAACGGCATGGCAACGCACAGCGTCCGACTCACAACACGCGCGTCGTCGGCGGCGACGACGACATTTCGCGAAAAGACAAGGTCTCTAATAACTAAGTATCAGAGTACAGGAACCACAGCTTGGAATCCTGTAAAGAAGCAAAAATACCTGGGTCCATATTTGGAGTAGCACAAACGGTAAAATAACTGCGGGATGGTTAAACACGTTTTAACCCAGGTTAAGGAAAAAAAATTGTATATATATAACTAAATCCCCCCCCCCCCGAGCTATGGGAAGTGCGGATTAGGTACTGGGGGCGGCGAAGGGTTCAGCAATTGGCTACCCTGCAGAAGTTAATACACACGAGACGGAAATAAAACATAGTCGTTAAGCCAGAGAAGGAAATTTCACACAGAAGTCATATCAGCTTAATATTCTGACACTTCCAGATTATTCAACTCATTTCTATGTTTTGATTGAGATTAGGTTGGCCGATCCCGGAGGTACTGCAATGCCGGGCCAACCCGCGACAGAGGTGGAGCAAGCCCCTAGCACTCCGTCATGTTCCAAAAATGAGTTTAATATTCTGGTTCCAGCGATGCTGGACGTATCAGATATTAAGCTGATAAGAACAGATAAATGGTTGTTTATTAGTAATGCTTACTTCACTTGATACATTGAAATTTGAGTGCTAGGGGCTGGCAATAATGTATGATAATATTATACAGTAAGTCACAATCCAAGTGTTGCCAAAAGGCCGAGAAGCGATAAGTTTTGCAGGTGTTGCTACTCTTTTTGAGTACTTCAGGATCGAGGGTAGAACGCCAAGGTGTCCCCAGACACTAGCGAAAATTTTCGAAACTGCCGGATTGACTTCCTTCGATGGCCGAGCTACCGCATTTTTGCGGATGGTGCTGTTTGTACGGAAGTGATAGGAGACAATAAGTAGTCTCTATGCTTCATATAAATAACTGACTTTCGGTGATTGAGTACCGCCTGGCGCCAGCCGCGCAAAGGTGGAAAATAACCGACCCCGCCTCCCGAAAGTGGCTGGTGGCCCCGTATCTCGATCGAGAGGGCTTAAGGTAGGGCCCACAAGGTGCAGAACACTGAAAGAAAGCGCTCGCAAAATTTTGAGTAACTTTATTCGTAACTGCAAGACGGCATGGCAAAGCACAGAGTCCGACTCACAACACGCGACGATATTTCGCGAAAAGACAAGGTCTCTAATAACTAAGTATCAGAGTACAGGAACCACAGCTTGGAATCCTGTAAAGAAGTAAAAATACGTGGGTCCATACTTGGAGTAGCACAAACGGTAAAATGACTGCGGGATGGTTAAACACATTTTCACCTAGGTACGGATTTTTTTGTATATATATATAAAAAACTAATTTCCCCCATCTCACTCGTTCCCCCCGAGCTATGTGAAGTGAGGAGGAGGAACTGGATTCGGGCAGCTGCTGCTGCTGCTGCTGCTGCTGCTGCTGCTGCTGCTCTCCTCCTCCTCCTCCTCCTCCTCCTCCTCCTCCTCTTCTTCTTCTTCTTCTTCTTCTTCTTCTTCACGTTGGGCTAGGTCCTCCAAACCTGCAAAAATTAAGCTGATAAGAACAGATTTATTGGTAATGCTTACTTTACTAGATACATTGAAATTTTGAGTGCTTGCAATAATATATGATAATCTTATACAGTTAGTCACAATCCAAGTATTGCCATTACACTTTGATCTTAGCCAAAACGCCGAGAGCGATACGTTTTTACAGGTGTTGCTACTCTTTTTGAGTAAGTCAGGATCGAGGGTAGAACACAAAGGTGTCCCCAGAGCTTAGCGAAAATTTTCGAAACTGCCGGATTGACTTCCTTCGATGGCCGAGCCCCGCATTTTTGCAGATGGTGCTGTTTGTACGAAAGTGATAGGAGACAATATGTAGTCTCTATGCCTCATATAAATAACTGACTTTCGGTGATTGAGTACCGCCTGGCGCCTGCCGCGCAAAGGTGGAAAATAACCGACCCCGCCTCCCGAAAATGGCTGGTGGCAACATATCTCGATCGAGAGGGGTTAAGGTAGGGCCCACAAGGTGCAGACCACTGGAAGAAAGCGGTCGCATAATTTTGAGTAACTTATTCGTAACTGCAAAACGGCATGGCAACGCACAGCGTCCGACTCACAACACGCGCGTCGTCGGCATTTCGCGAAAAGACAAGGTCTCTAATAACTAAGTATCAGAGTACAGGAACCACAGCTTGGAATCCTGTAAAGAAGCAAAAATACCTGGGTCCATATTTGGAGTAGCACAAACGGTAAAATAACTGCGGGATGGTTAAACACGTTTTAACCCAGGTTAAGGAAAAAAAATTTGTATATATATAACTAAATTCCCCCCCCCCTCCCGAGCTATGGGAAGTGCGGATTAGGTACTGGGGCGGTCGAAGGGTTCAGCAATTGGCTACCCTGCAGAAGTTAATACACACGAGACGGAAATAAAACATAGTCGTTAAGCCAGAGAAGGAAATTTCACACAGAAGTCATATCAGCTTAATATTCTGACACTTCCAGATTATTCAACTCATTTCTATGTTTTGATTGAGATTAGGTTGGCCGATCCCGGAGGTAATGCAATGCCGGGCCAACCCGCGACAGAGGTGGAGCAAGCCCCTAGCACTCCGTCATGTTCCAAAAATGAGTTTAATATTCTGGTTCAGCGATGCTGGACGTATCAGATATTAAGCTGATAAGAACAGATAAATGGTTGTTTATTAGTAATGCTTACTTCACTTGATACATTGAAATTTGAGTGCTAGGGGCTGGCAATAATGTATGATAATATTATACAGTAAGTCACAATCCAAGTGTTGCCAAAAGGCCGAGAAGCGATAAGTTTTGCAGGTGTTGCTACTCTTTTTGAGTACTTCAGGATCGAGGGTAGAACGCCAAGGTGTCCCCAGACACTAGCGAAAATTTTCGAAACTGCCTGATTGACTTCCTTCGATGGCCGAGCTACCGCATTTTTGCGGATGGTGCTGTTTGTACGGAAGTGATAGGAGACAATAAGTAGTCTCTATGCTTCATATAAATAACTGACTTTCGGTGATTGAGTACCGCCTGGCGCCAGCCGCGCAAAGGTGGAAAATAACCGACCCCGCCTCCCGAAAGTGCTGGTGGCCCCGTATCTCGATCGAGAGGGCTTAAGGTAGGGCCCACAAGGTGCAGAACACTGAAGAAAGCGCTCGCAAAATTTTGAGTAACTTTATTCGTAACTGCAAGACGGCATGGCAAGCACAGAGTCCGACTCACAACACGCGACGATATTTCGCGAAAAGACAAGGTCTCTAATAACTAAGTATCAGAGTACAGGAACCACAGCTTGGAATCCTGTAAAGAAGTAAAAATACGTGGGTCCATACTTGGAGTAGCACAACGGTAAAATGACTGCGGGATGTTAAACACATTTTCACCTAGGTACGGATTTTTTGTATATATAATATAAAAAACTAATTTCCCCCCATCTCACTCGTTCCCCCCGAGCTATGTGAAGTGAGGAGGAGGAACTGGATTCGGGCAGCTGCTGCTGCTGCTGCTGCTGCTGCTGCTGCTGCTGCTGCTGCTGCTGCTGCTGCTGCTGCTGCGCTGCTGCTGCTGCTGCTCCTCCTTCCTCCTTCCTCCTTTCTCTCCTTCCTCCTCCTCCTACTCCCCCTCCTCCTCCTCCTCTTCTTCTCTTCTTCTCTTCTTAGCTTCTTCTTCACGTTGGGCTAGGTCCTCCAACCTGCAAAAATTAAGCTGATAAGAACAGATTGTATTGGTAATGCTTACCTCTTACTAGATACATTGGAAAATTTTTTGGAGTGCTTGCAATACATATATGAGAATCTTATACAGGTTAGTCACATCCAAGTACTTGCAATTACACTTGATCTTAGCCCAAACGCCTGGGAGAAGCGATACGTTTTAGCAGGTGTTGGCTTACTCTTTTTGAGTAAGTCAGGATCGAGGGTAGAACACAAAGGTGTCCCCAGAGCTAGCGAAAATTTTTCGAAACTGCCGGATTGACTTCCTTCGATGGCCGAGCCCCGCATTTTTGCAGATGGTGCTGTTTGTACGAAAGTGATAGGAGACAATATGTAGTCTCTATGCCTCATATAAATAACTGACTTTCGGTGATTGAGTACCGCCTGGCGCCTGCCGCGCAAAGGTGGAAAATAACCGACCCCGCCTCCCGAAAATGGCTGGTGGCAACATATCTCGATCGAGAGGGGTTAAGGTAGGGCCCACAAGGTGCAGACCACTGGAAGAAAGCGGTCGCATAATTTTGAGTAACTTTATTCGTAACTGCAAAACGGCATGGCAACGCACAGCGTCCGACTCACAACACGCGCGTCGTCGGCGGCGACGACGACATTTCGCGAAAAGACAAGGTCTCTAATAACTAAGTATCAGAGTACAGGAACCACAGCTTGGAATCCTGTAAAGAAGTAAAAATACGTGGGTCCATACTTGGAGTAGCACAAACGGTAAAATGACTGCGGGATGTTAAACACATTTTCACCTAGGTACGGATTTTTTTGTGTATATATATAAAAAACTAATTTCCCCCCATCTCACTCGTTCCCCCCGAGCTATGTGAAGTGAGGAGGAGGAACTGGATTCGGGCAGCTGCTGCTGCTGCTGCTGCTGCTGCTGCTCCTGCTCCTCCTCCCCCTCCTCCTCCTCCTCCTCCTCCTCCTCCTCCTCTTCTTCTTCTTCTTCTTCTTCTTCTTCACGTTGGGCTAGGTCCTCCAAACCTGCAAAAATTAAGCTGATAAGAACAGATTTATTGGTAATGCTTACTTTACTAGATACATTGAAATTTTGAGTGCTTGCAATAATATATGATAATCTTATACAGTTAGTCACAATCCAAGTATTGCCATTACACTTTGATCTTAGCCAAAACGCCGAGAAGCGATACGTTTTACAGGTGTTGCTACTCTTTTGAGTAAGTCAGGATCGAGGGTAGAACACAAAGGTGTCCCCAGACCTTAGCGAAAATTTTCGAAACTGCCGGATTGACTTCCTTCGATGGCCGAGCCCCGCATTTTTGCAGATGGTGCTGTTTGTACGAAAGTGATAGGAGACAATATGTAGTCTCTATGCCTCATATAAATAACTGACTTTCGGTGATTGAGTACC
>JARYHS010007732.1:0-13000 GCA_031002005.1 Vandiemenella viatica
CGTATCAAATACAGGATTTGCAGAGGGTGCAAAAAAGGGCTGCTAGATTTGTTTCTGGAAACTATCACAGAACACAATCAGTAATTGATATGAGAAAGGAGCTGGATTGGTATTCATTGCAAGACAGGAGGAGGATGAGGAGGGTGTTGGGAGCGTTCAAGGCATGTATTGGTGATGAGGCATGGATATATTTTGGAGTAGGTATGAAAAGTAGTGGATGGAAGGGAAAATATGATCATGACTTCCAAGCTGGCACACAATTTCAGGCAAAAGGGTGTGGGAAGATTCTCTTTTTTAAGTAAGGGTATCAGGGATTGGAATAAGTTACCAAGGGAAATGATGAAAGATTTACCAAAACTGTTGAAAGATGAAATTTGTAGAGAGCAAATGTAGGTGAGTGCAGGAAAAGGGGAAGATGAGTGTGTAGTGAAATTGCCACCGTAGCCTGTGCTCCATTGCAATTAAGTTAAATTAAATTTTATTCAGTAGAGTTATTGGGATATATTAGGTGGTAATGATAGTGGCAGATCTTTTTATTTATGATGGACAAACAACCGTAAGATCTCCCCTAACCCTAAATGCTTACAATTTTTGTTTATTTTAGAAGCTTTGGAAACATTGTTCTACGTGACCATTAAATGTGACTGTTCTGCTTATTCATGCATGTTCATATCCTCTCAGTCTACAGATAATCTTCAGACTGTTGTTTCTTTTTACCTTAATAGGAACTGTGAAGCACTAGAAAACTCATGTCTAAAAGTTTCCAACGAAAAGTAGTCTTAGAATTAAACCCCCCCCTAAATTAATTATCTGCAGTGACATTGTGTAACGTAACCATGAACGTTACGGTTATATTTGGAGTGGATAGTGTAATCTGAGAGGTATGTAAGGTCTTTGGCGGTGGGGAAGCGCCGAGCGCGGTGAGTAGGAGAGTCAGTGATTGTCAGTGGTAACGTAGGGAACAGCCGGCGGGAGCGGAAGGTTTACGGCAGTGTGTTTATCCCGTGAATACATCGTACGGCCGCTTGGCGTGTGTTCCGTACTAAAGAACACTGTGGGATGTGTGCTAAAGTATATGTTGGACTATGAAGGTTCTTCCGAGTGACCTGATTCAATATAAACTGTGTTTAGTAAACTACTGCAGAATCGGACTGTGGCGATTGTTTGTTAATTAGTTTCGAGAATTGTACTCACTGCTTATTTATCCTTTTGACTGTACTTGAATCTGCTATCTTCGGTGACGAAGAAACATTAGTATTATTGTCTGGTGGCATGCTTGTTGACTGTGTAGTCTCAGAGGAATAAATCGACGAAAACTAGTACGCATATGTGTTCTTCTTCTGTGACTTTAATTAACCAATTAGCATAGCCGAAAGACTGGCGACCGCACGGCAAAACGAACCTTTAATTAAAAGAGTAATTAGTGGTGGAAGAAAGATTAAGAAAAATCGTGTTAGGAAGGGTAGCTGCTCCATTGCTTCAACGAACTTTTAACTATACAAACACGAATAGCGTGAGAACCCGTTACATGACTCAACGTGACAGGACAAGTTGCAGTTAAAATTGTTAAGGACGGACAGTGATTAATAAATTAAAAAAAAAAAAAAAAGTGCTGGAAATAATAAGCAGTGAGTAGAGCGGGAAGACAACAATCGGCGATGGTACGGCTACTTCTAGGCGGCGAGTGCACAACAATGTAATAAACGAGAGGACCCGAACTTTCACGATCGGAACCGAGCAACGCAGTCTGACGGGAAGCCTCGCCAGAGCAACAACTCGACACCGGGGCAACGCGGTACAGCGGAGAGACGCGACAGCGGAACAACGCGGGCACGCAGAAGCGGCGCGGCGTCATTGCGGTCGACAGCAGCGCGGTCAGCAACTGAGATTCTTCGAAAGGGAAGTGCGAACAATTGTTTTAATTAAAGAAAGACACAAACTGACATTAAAATAAAAAATAAAAATATACTGTTTCGATTGGAATCACATTTCCGCGGTAGTAATTATTTCTTTTGCATTAATGAATCTTCAAATGAGCTACTGACTATGCGGATTGCAAATTTTATGCATGCAAGCTTAATGTTATTCTGATTTGGGGCAAGTTATGTCAGTTTCTGTTAACGAATTAATTTGTAGATTTTTTTTGTTGATTTTCAAAGAAGTGCAAGATTTATTTTTCAGTGTTTGTAAAAGCACAAACCGGCACGAATAATTCGCGATTTTTTTTTGAAAAAATTAATTATTATTATTTTTGCATATTGAGTAACAGAGGTTTTTTTACCTTTTCTTTCGTTAACTTATTAAAGTTGAAATGCCGGAGAACTGTGGTAGATTTGCTTAGCAAATTATTTTTCAAGGAAAAAAAAAAAAAATTTATTTTGCTGTTAATTGGAATCGGAAAAAAAGGATATTTAATGTGGAAGTAATAACAAACCAGATATACGCCAGCTGTAGTTGAACGGGTTTGCTTCAAGAGGTTTGATTTCATAGATAGAGATTTCTGTAGAGTTTCCGTAATTTTTTTTGGTCATTGATAGTAGTGTATGTATTCAATTGAAAGTGTATTTTATGACATGGTGTATATCTTGTTTGGTAGTTAAGAGATTTGGAAACAGAATTTTACCTTTTTTTCTGTGCTAATGTATACTGGTGTATTCTGTTTGCTGGATTGACGGCGTTGGTTACTTCTTGTCTTTTCTACAACGGAAGATTGAATTTATTGTGTGAAATAATTTCGTAATATGGCATCTGAGGTAGAGGGTGGTGTGAATGGAGAGATGGTGCTGGGAGGTGAGTCCCTTGGTGACGCACCCAGTGTAGGACATTAATCATTCCTCCCTTACTGTGTCTAATCATTTACAGTCGATGACGAGTTTTGCTAGTGAATCAGAAGTTGACAAGTCAAGAGAAGTGGTTAGGGAAAGTAATGAGGCGTCCATGTCGGAAATGTTTTGTGCTTTCCAGGGACAATTTGTCATGTCAATTCAGTCCCTTTCTGGAAGCTAATTCAATGAAAACAAGGTTTCACTTGAATCCAAATTAAATGAAAATAGTATTTCACTTGAATCCAAATTAAATGAAAATAGTATTTCACTTGAATCCAGAATTAAATGAATCACTTGAATCCAGATTAAATGAACTAGTATTTCACTTGAATCCAGATTAAAATGAGTATTCACTTGAATCCAAATTAAATGAAAATAGTATTTCACTTGAATCCAAGATTAAATGAATCACTTGCATCCAAATTAAATGAAATAGTATTTTGCTTGAATCTAAATTAAATGAAAATAAGGAGAGTATCGAATGTCTTCGGGATGCTTTTGAATCGCGACTAGGGCAGGTTTAGAGGAAGAATTGACCACAGTATCGGGAACTTTGTGCACAACAAACTGCTGAAATATCGTGTAAATTGACTCAGTATCGTTCAGACTGCGAACAAGTAACTAGTGTTTTGCACCAAAATATGGAATCCCTAAAGAAAACAGTCGAGGTTATAGAAGATAAGCCATGAACTGAAAGATTGTCGAAGTGGAGACTTTAGGAGAGAACCTTGACCGAAAAATACACGGGAGTGAAAGAAGAAGTTGACCATTTAACAGTCGGCGTAGAGAAATTGTCGTGTCAGGTGGAAAAGGTTAAGGCTTCCTACTGCAGTGTGGGTGAATGAAAAGTTACAGTTACAAGAGAAGCAAATTGAAAAAGTCTAAAGTTACGAGTTCCACAAGTTGTGCGAGAAGAGGTTGTCAAATGTCAAATCTTGCCAAATGTGAATGCGCTCACTGCGTGCATGGTAGAAGAGAAAGTGGACTGGGAGGACTTTTGTGATAACGGGGGGATACACCCAGTTGATTTTGTGAAGAAGTTTGAAAATTTTGGGCCGTTCTGTAGGGCCGTAGAAAAAAGAAGATAGAAATGTTCAGTAAACATATCAAGGGGAATGCCCGAATGTGGGGAGAACGGGCTGCAGATAATTGCGAGACGTTTGAGGAGTTTAAGTCAGCTTTTTTGGAACATTTCTGGTCCATCGACCGGCAAATTGCTGTTCGGCGGAATTTAATGATGGGAAAAACCATACTCGCCGGGTGGTGGCACTCAGCAAAATTTTTTCTTGAAGTGTGTTAATTCTTGTAAACATTTAAGTTCACCATTTAGTGAAGGGGAATATGTGCGGATGATTAGTGCGCGTTTGCCCGAGTCGACACAGCTTGTATTTGTCAGTCACAATATATGTACCATTGACGAGGCGGTAAAGATGTTGGGTCGGCTGGACGAACAAGAGAAAAGTATAAGAGCAAAAGAATATGGGGTGAGGACACCCACACATTACGCGGAGAAATCGCAATCGGAAGGGGATAGAAGTATTCACATCAGCAGCAGGAGAGCTACAATCATTTTGATAACAGGAATCGAGGCGGCTACAATAACCGCGGGCAAGAGGAGGATTTGGACGTGGTCGTGGGAAACAGGGGGAGGAGGATTTAGAGGTGGATATCAAGGACCAACTGGAGATGATCGGTCCCGAGAAGAGTCCTGTAAATCAGGTGCAGGTGGCCGTTTGTGGAGAGTGAGCCACAGGTAAACTAGTGTCTGTCACTGCTAACAAGCCTCGGCGGGGACAGGAGACGATACGAGGCTATCAAAAGAAGAACCAGAAGACAATACGAAGGGGGGAGATGAAGATAAGATTTCTAATGAACCAATTACAAACGATCAAGGAGAGGAAAGAGTGATCTGGACGAATGTCGGAGATTGTGCTAAACTGTTCATTGCTAAAACGCGCATTCATGAGGAGGAGAGTGATGACTCGTCAGAAGAGTGGTCAAGTTGGAAGGAGATAAGGTGGTTCGGACAAGAAAAGGCAAAAGATAATTTCAGAACTAACTTATAGATCAAATGGAAGAGAAACTGGGAATAAAAATGATGTTTGTGAGCCAGAAGCGCAGGAGAAGACTTGTGTAACTGACGACAAAATTGTTAAGAAAGATTACTGTAGTAAAAGAAGGAATGAGGTCAGTAAGAAGAAGATGGAAAGAACAGCGAGAAAGCAGTCCCCTTGAAGGTGAAAGAAACAGTTCAAGGTAGAAACTGAAACTTTGCCGGAAGGGAACCTCGACGTGAAACATTGTATGATGGTAAATGACGCACTATCCAATTATGTAGACACTAAACAGAAAGGTAATGTAATGGGAAGAAAGAGACTATGCAGAATAGAGGATAACTATGGAAGCCAGATGGATGGTATTTGCTGAGAAAAAGATTTGGAAATAAGTGGAGGAAGAGCAAGGAGAGAAAGAAAGTTGGGAAGAGGCAGCAGGAAGAAGTTACGGTTATATGATGAAGCAAAGAATGTAAATAAGAAAGAAAGGAGGAGGAAGAGAAGAGAGTTGGAAGAAGCGTAAGAAGAAGCGGGGTTTAATGCTGTTTGGTGAAGGAAGGAATATTGTAAAGAAAAAGAAGTAGGTACATTAGGTAGAGAGGGTGAGGTACAGTCTTCAGTTGCCTCACTACGCATGATGGAAACATCCATGCATAAATGCCTTAGCGTTATGGTAGGTTTAGGTTTTCAGGTTGTTTGGTCATCACAATTATTTCTTCTATGGTATTGTACAGTTGTTGTATCAAATGTCTTTTGCGGTTGTGCGCAGATTAGCGACCCGCACACTGTTTGTTTTGGTGTCAGGCACCGGATAGAGGGGCCCACCTCACTGCACTGTCGCATCTACCGCACCTCCAAGCTTTAAGTGTTGCCATGATTTAAGTAAGTTTTCAGTAGTTTCTGGTAACAATCAATCGCAGTCGCAATTAGAATGTGTAAGAGGCTGTGTCAATAAGTTAGTGGGGTAAGGACTTTTGGTAGTTGGGTACAGATTGGTGACCCACTGTAGTATTAATACACAGTTACGGAAGGCATTCTTGCTGGTTTGTGTTTCCCAGTAATTTTAGCCCCGAGGCTGGACAATGTACTTAGAAGTGCGGTTTTCACTTTCATTAAAGTGTTAAGACGATTTAAATGTGGCGCAGCGTAATGTCAGTTTGCGTCTTTCCGCGTGTGGAGTGATCGGTGTTGGTGTACAACAGTACAGTGAATGAGGCACCTGCCTGTGCAGGGCACACTGTCAGTGTACTTCCGAGGTAATCCAGGCACGATTCAATGCTATGTGTCATACATCAGAAAAAAGAGAGGAAAAATTGTTGTCAAAATATATTGTAACTCAATTTGTAATTTCTTGGTTATATGTCATGGATCTAAGCAAGGACATATGGACATTGAAAGGTTTGATGATTTGTTTCATGCAGTTTCAGACTGTGTGTGTTATTCTTAATATGTATTTAATTATGTTCGTTTAAGGATAAGCAAGCAGCCACCCAGACTTCCCTTTATGTTTGGTAAACATTTGATCTTGTATTTTTTTGTAAATGTTTCTATGTATATGTGAACAAGTGTGGTTTTGTGATGACAAAAGTCGGTGCTTTGTCAATGCCGACTTTTGCCACATTGTAACGGTGGGGGTGTAACGTAACCATGAACGTTACGGTTATATTTGGAGTGGATAGTGTAATCTGAGAGGTATGTAAGGTCTTTGGCGGTGGGCGAGCGCCGAGCGGGGGAGTCAGTGATTGTCAGTGGTAACGTACGGAACAGCCGGCGGGAGCGGAAGGTTTACGGCAGTGTGTTTATCCCGTGAATACATCGTACGGCCGCTTGGCGTGTGTTCCGTACTAAAGAACACTGTGGGATGTGTGCTAAAGTATATGTTGGACTATGAAGGTTCTTCCGAGTGACCTGATTCAATATAAACTGTGTTTAGTAAACTACTGCAGAATCGGACTATGGCGATTGTTTGTTTAATTAGTTTCGAGAATTGTGCTCACTGCTTATTTATTTTTTCTGTACTTGAATCTGCTATCTTCGGTGACGAAGAAACATTAGTATTATTGTCTGGTGGCATGCTTGTGACTGTGTAGTCTCAGAGGAATAAATCTACGAAAACTAGTACGCATATGTGTTTCTTCTGTGTGACTTTAATTAACCAATTAGCATAGCCGAAAGACTGGCGACCGCACGGCAAAACGAACCTTTAATTAAAAGAGTAATTAGTGGTGGAAGAAAGCTTAAGAAAAATCGTGTTAGGAAGTGTAGCTGCTCAATTGCTTCAACGAACTTTAACTATACAAACACGAATAGCGCGAGTAACCCGTTACAAAGTACTAGTGACTTGTATACAATCGATTTAACTTCCTGAGTGCATTGATTTAAATTACGACCTAGAAATCGGAGCATACGATTTGCTTTCCCATTACATTCTCGATATGCTCATTCCACGACAAATTATTACGAATTGTTACCCCTAGGTATTTAGCGGAATCTACCGTTCTAAGGACAGTGTCATTAATCGTATATTCATAGTTAAATGGTGTCACCTTTTTACTTACACGCATGACTTGGCACTTTTTAGCGTTTAACTCCAACTGCCAATCTTTACACCACGCAATTATTTTCATAATATCGTCTTGTAACAAAGCGCAGTCGTCCTGGGTTTTGATTTCGCGATAAATTATAGCATCATCGGCAAATAATCTTTTCATCCCCCTATTATGTCGCATAGATCATTGATGTATATGAGAAACAACAGAGGCCCTAACACGCTTCCCTGGGGAACTCCAGACCCCACTTCAGTAAGTGATGAACGCTCACCGTCGAGAACTACACACTGTGTTCTGCCCTTCAGGAAGTCTGCAACCCAGTCGCATATTTGTCTAGATATGCCGTAACCGCGAAGTTTCCTAAGTAACCTAGTGTGAGGCACAGTGTCGAAAGCTTTTTTAAAGTCTAATAGAACCAAATCAACCTGGGATTGCTCATCTATAATTCGGCACAAGTCGTGAATTAGAAGTGCAAGTTGTGTTTCGCAGCATCGGCCTTTTCTGAATCCATGTTGATTTGGATTTAAAAGCTCACCTTCATCCAAGAACCGCATGACATTCGAATAGATGATATGTTCTAAAATCCTGCAAAATATTGAAGTTAACGAGATCGGCCTATAATTCTGAGGATCATTAACATTCCCATTTTTAAACACTGGAGTTACGATAGCGGTCTTCCATTCGGCTGGTATTTTTCCTTGATCCAGAGAGACGGTATACAATTTCATCAAATACGGTGCAATTTCCTTTGCGTATCTTGAGTAGAATCTTGTAGGAATACCGTCTGGTCCGGGAGCCTTATTGGTTTTTACATTCATAAGCAGTTTAGTTATTCCCTCGACATCAAGAACGAGATCATTCATAATTTTGTCGGTACGATTGTTAAATATCGGTATCTCCTCTGAGTTTTCTATCGTGAAAGCCTTTTTAAATATATCATTCAAAATTTCTGCTTTCTCTACGCTTGTTTCTGATAATTCACCATTTTCTTTAATCAGCGACGGCATAACCTTACGAGAGCCTCTTATTACTTTGATATACGACCAGAACTTTTTTGGATTAGTAATCAGATCTTCGGATAAATTCCTGGCTTGGAATTCTTTAAACGCATCGCGCATTGCCTTACGCACTTCCGCACGCAACTGGACTAATTTAGCACGATTAGATGAGTCCCCCGATTTTTTCACCGCGGCATGTAAACGCCTTTGCCTCCTGAGCAAACGTTTCACTTCCCTATTGAACCAAGGGAAGTTATTACTGACCTTAATACACTTCTTAGGAACAAACTTGTTTAAACCGGTCCATATTAGTTCTTTTAAATTAAACCAAAGTTCCTCAACATTTGTATTTAGCGTGTACGTTTCAAAATTCTTCGCAAAGTGGTCAACCATACCCGCATCGTTTGCCTTATCGAAGCAAAACACGAGTTTCTCTTTGTCATGCTTCAGACTCAGACTGAGTTTAACGTTACCACAACCGCCTTGTGATCACTTATACCGTCTTCTATACAAACTTTATCTACAATATCAGGATTGCTAATTAGAAAAAGATCCAGAATGGACGAGGAATCTTTGTCGCACCGTGTTGGCTCTTCGACCATCTGTTCAAGAGATCTTTCTGCAAATGATTCTAGGAACGTTTCGGTTATTAACCTATCTCTTCCACCCAACCTGAACGTGTATGTGTCCCACCTAACCGACGGTAGGTTAAAGTCACCACCCACGATCAATATATGTCCTTGAAATTTTTTGTAAATGTTATTAAGCGACTCCTGAAGTATTCCGCGTTAGCTAAATCAGAATCCGGAGGTCGATAAAATGACCCGAGTATGAACTTTAAATTTTTGCCAATTTTTACCTTGACCCATATTAACTCGCAAAAATTTTCCGTTTCAGTTACGACAGAGCAATTAACGGTTTTACTTACGGCCACGAACACACCCCCGCCCATTGAGACAGTTCTGTCCTTCCGAAAAACATTGAAATGAGGGCCAAATACTTCGCTAGATTCAACTTCAGGCGTCAACCAGCTCTCGGTTCCAAGTATTATATCGACATCATTAGTCGCAACTGAGGCGTGAAAATCCGCTACTTTCCCTCTAATACTCCGACAATTTAGTACCATTATCCTTAGCTGCTTCGTATTGTTATTTGTGGAGTCTAAAATAGCATTTTTCATACTCGCACTCTGACGGTAAACGGGTGAAGTAATTGGAGCTGTAATATTAAAATTATTCGCGCCATCCTACCGGGACCAGCTTCTATGTTATCAGCACATCCTCTTCGGTGAAATGAAGGATCCTCGGGCCTCACGCTGTTCCTAAAAAATAATTCATATCAAGGCGGTTCCAAATTTTAGCAGCCACCTTGGACGCCATTCTAGGTGTGTAGTGGACGCCCGACCTGTCAAATGCGTCCCAGCTGGCAGCTATCATCGGACGAAGGTCGACGAAGCCCCAGTTGTTTTTGCGACACAGCTCCTGCAAATTACTATTTAAATTAAAGATCTTCCACCACACAGCCTCCCCACAATCGACACGCGGCACCACACTGCAAATTGAGAACTGTAATGAAACTGAATTTTCCCGGGCGGCTTCATACGCCTTTCGGCCCAACTTGTCCATGGATTTAACTATATCTGGAACAGAAACACGACACGAGTCATTAGTGCCGACGTGCGCAGCTACTCTTAACTGACGGCAGTTCGATTCCCTAATCGCTTTTGGAATGGCCTCCATGACACGTGGTACGGTTGCTCCTGAAAGAGAAACGGAATGAACGTTAGTATGAGGATCTGCACCGTTCTTCGTGGCTAATTCCCGTAGCGGTTTCTCCAGCCGTCGCACGTTGGAGCTGCCAATGACCAGTAAACCTTTTCCTGGCAAGGCTCGGGGTCTGCGGGTAAATCTTCCCTGCTGCTCTTCTGGGCCATTCGCGCTTGAATCTACAACTTCCTGCAACACAGAAAACGCGTTACTTAGGGGCAAGGTATCATTTTCCCTTCGGCTAATTGGGAATTTCGACGCCTTTCTCCGATCACACGACGATGCCAGACGTTTTCTGCAACTGGAACCTGAAAATCAAAACTTGCCGGTTCCACTACAGTTGGCTGCGGAATTTCTTCGACGCACTGCCGCTCCTCGTCTAGGATGCTCCATACCTGCGCTTGAAGAGACGCCATAGTATTAAGAATCTCCTCGAGAACCAGACGCCTACCAGAACACTTTGCACAAGCCATGTCACCTGAAACAGACAAAAACCGAACTACAAATGAATACACAAAAATCGGCGACCGCTACTAACGGCTGCTAAGGCTCGTGGCTACTGCTGCTACGGCTGCGAGGCTCAACTGACTGGCACACTACCTAAACAGGAAATATACAAAGATAACGACAAAAACTAGCACAATTCAAATCACACACAAAAGTTGGCTACTGCTGCTGAGGCTCAGCTGACTGGCACACTACCTAAACAGGAAATATCAAAGATAACGACAAAAACTAGCACAATTCAAATCACACACAAAAGTTGGCTACGGCTGCGGAGGCTCAACTGACTGGCACACTACATAAACAGGCAATATACAAAGATAACGACAAAAACTAGCACAATTCAAATCACACACAGAAGTTGGCTACTGCTGCTACGGTTGCTCGACTGCTGACTCACTGCCTACACAGAAAATTCAAAGATAAAAACAAAGTCTATCTTGCACACTTTAGATTAAAACACAAGAAAGTCGATGACTGCTGCTCACGGCGGCGGTTGCTCGACTGCTGACTCACTGCCTACACAGAAAATTCAAAGATAAAAACAAAGTCTAACTAGCACACTTTAGATTAAACACACAAGAAAGTCGACGTCTGCTGCTCACGGCGGCGGTTGCTCGACTGCTGACTCACTGCCACAGAAAATTCAAAGATATAAACAAAGTCTATCTAGCACACTTTAGATTAAACACACAAGAAAGTCGACGTCTGCTGCTCACGGCGGCGGTTGCTCGACTGCTGAATCACTGCCACACAGAAAATTCAAAGATATAAACAAAGTCTATCTAGCACACTTTAGATTAAACACACAAGAAAGTCGACGTCTGCTGCTCACGGCGGCGGTTGCTCGACTGCTGACTCACTGCCAACACAGAAATTCAAAGATAAAAACAAAGTCTATCTAGCACACTTTAGATTAAACACACAAGAAAGTCGACGTCTGCTGCTCACGGCGGCGGTTGCTCGACTATGTGTGTCTCAAGATTCTTTTCGATATGCTTGTTTAGAAAGTATCGGTTTTTTAACAGGAGTTGTTAATATCTAACACACTAACAACGTTCTCGCTCGCACTTATGTGTAGGTGACACACTTCCAAGGCATTTTCACTATGTGGTTCGTGAATTCATGTTAATAATTTGGATAATAAGGACAACACATAGTGCAAAAGAAAAAAACATCCTCTGTTTCATGCAACAATAAGGGGAAACTTGCCCCGGACGGCAACTTCAGGGGGCAGCAAAATCAAGATTTAAGGAGCGGAAAATGGTTACTTTTTGGGAAACCTCAAGTATTTGCCCCAATTCAAAAAATTCGTAGATCCGTCACTAATCAAAGGGCAGAAAACGAATGTTAATGTCTCACTGTTAGAAAACGTGTATTTTCCAAACTGATGCACCAGCTAAAGCATCAGTTGCTTGGCGAAATTCTGATACTTATCAAAGAGGTTCAGTATCATGGGCGCCGGGAGGCGGGTGCAAGGGGGTGCACTTGCACCCCGCCTGCTATGAAAGAAAATACACAGAAAAAGATTAAGAAACAAAAATTTTATTATCAAATTCACTGTTTGAATAATAACTTAAGGCGTCTAGGTTGTTGTCCAAATTTGTTCAAAACCTTGTCAATAAATTCAGTATCCTTAGTTAATAAGTGTTACAAAATTATACTACATATATTTAAAAAAAAAACCAGATGCACCTCCCTTAAAGTAATCCTGCCGGCGCCCATGTTCAGTATCTCACATTTAGTGTCAATTAAAGTGTACCCCCAACCAATAACACTCTATCAAATTACGTATTTGTGTCTGGTGATGTACACATGAAAAATGAATTACAAACGAGATTACTTTTTCATGGGTCTGTAAACTGATTGGCAGATTCTTTCTGCTATGCCATATTTATATCATTATAACAACTTTTTAATGCAACGAAGTTGAAAAATGTAGCCTTATTAATTTATTAAAAGAAACAGAATCTAGCAAAATATGAATAATAATGTGTCGATGTATCCCGTTATTTTTATGTAACGTGCTATCGAAAGTAAATTGTGGATACCGTGGATACGGAACCAATAAGTATTATCCTTCAACAGTTTGCTGAATTCCTTTATTGCTGTCCCCGGGAACCCTACAGTAGATCACCGATTACCTAACGCAATGTAAATATTGAGGTTCACAAGTATAAGAAGCTCTAGCCAGCGATGGCAAATTAATATCGCACTAAGGTCGCACATACTATGGCACAATTCCTCAGTTCTTTCATTATCTACGACAGTAACTGACTGTCAATTAACTCATACTAACGCTGC
>JARYHS010007735.1:0-10128 GCA_031002005.1 Vandiemenella viatica
AATTTTGCGAAAAATATAAACCGGACGGAAATCGCTATTAGCTCTTCTATAAACATAAGGAGAAAGTCGTTCAGAATGAATTAACTGATCAGTAGTTTCGTAAATACAGCGAGAAATTAGATTTTTTTCTGATTTTTACAAAAGCTTAGTAGAAATCGGCAAATAAAAATGTAAACATTTTAAACGTCACTGGTTTCATTTCATCTGTAAGAAGATTATGGCAAGAAAATTTTTCTTCGGTCTGCCAATAAGATCTTTATTATTTTTTCCCATCCCATGTTTTTCAAAAATTAAAACTAAATTAAGGTTATAAATAATTAAAGTCGTTCGCAATCACAAATATTAAAGAACGAATTATTCCCCGACGTTGGCCATAAATACAATTCTCTCGGGTGACAAGCTGAGTGAACAAGTGTTTCCCTACTTCGTTGGAAGATGGTGGCGTTTTTATCGCCGTAATATACAGGGCGTGTCGCCGGAAAAACGCTACCCTCCCAGTCTGTTGCCGTCGGCAACTTGCTCGGTCAGTGGTGCCAGCAGCTTCCGCCACACGGCACCGTGAATCACCGCACTGTTTAACACCGTCGCTGCCCCCAAAAGTACAGTGACGCAGTAAATGGGACCCTTACATTGTTAAGAACGGTTCTTTGCATTGTAGCTAGTTTGTGACTTCAGTCTCTTATTAATCAATGTTGTGAATAAACGTTCTTTGCGGTTTGGCTGGTTTGGGGCTTCATACTCTTACTAATCTGTACCGTGTTTGAGTGTGAGTAAAATTATGGGACGTTACAGTTTGCAACAAAGAATATTTCTCTTCGATACATATGTGAAGAAGAAGTCGTTAAAAAGTGTCGCAGTAAATTTCGTCGCGAATTTCCTGGCGCTATACTGCCAGCTAAATCAACAATTCTGCGTCTGGTTAAAAAAGTAAGAGAAACGGGTTCATTTTTTTTAACAAAAAGAGACTGTCGGTCAACCGTATTCTGACATAGGAAAAAAATTAACGATATCGCTTTTCGACTAGAACAGTCACCCAAAAAAATCATTAAGTCAGTTAGGGCAGCGTGTGTCTCGAAATATGTTCAGAAGATGTGAAATGTGCATTACAAAGAGTGTCAACACTTCCAGCATCTTTTATAAGGTAAGCTAATGCATTACGTCACATTTAAATGCTTAGCACATACAAGTTTATGAAGTTTATGAAGCGTAATTATTATGAAATAGTCCGCGGCCGACGGTCGAACAATGCCGGGAGCTGAGCCGCTCGCTCGCCGCGAGCAGTTTCTTCCTTGTAGCGCTAACAGTGGGTTGCGTTTCCCGGCGAACGCCCTGTATAGTGGAAACTCTTGTTCACTCCGCTTGTCATGCGAGGGGATTATTATATCGAAGTTTAAGGGTTCAGACTGATAGACAAAGAAACAGACAGTGTAAGTTAGGGCGTTGGCATGTGTGTGTGTTTCTTTAATTGATCTGATCGTTATGTATTATCTATATTGTGTTGAAAAACAAATGTTTGTAGTTATGCAGATGATGGAAACGTGATTACTCGTGGCCAAACAGTATGATTTAAAACGTGTGGTGCAATTAAAATGAAAAATAGGAAATAAAGTAGAAACAAGCTTCGGCAATAACCAGATTCAGTTAGCTCAATATTTCGACTGGACTTGTCTGCACCAAGCAGAAATTATCAAGCCTGAATGGACAGCATAGGCACTGTTTACACATTGTGTTTATGAGCTTCCTTCCTCATTCGAACTCGACTGTAAGCTTAATGAGAGATTTCCATCTGCAGTTTTCTGACACTAGCTTGAGGTGTTCTGAATGTTAAAACTTTTAGATTTGTATATTTCTTACTATTTTGTTGTTGAGACGCATTATAACGTATTTTTGCTGTCAAGTTTATGAAGATAAAACCTACCAGCCTTTCTGCCAGCCAGTCGTTCATTGCCTTTTAGCAGACGTCTTATTCTAGGTCCGTAGACTTTCAAATCCTAAATAAACCCTGCCGGTTGGAAAAGATTTCTCGCTAGCATTTGCAAATAACCCTATCGTCAGCTATTGTTGTACGGTTCCCTTTTCCATTTTTCATTGCCGAAGGGCTATTCTTTGTTCTATTGTTCATTTAAATCCGTGGTAACTGTTTCCATGATTACGTACTATATGAATACCCATTTTAATGTAATGCAGTTATTTGACCCAAATCCTTATCAGTCACTGATATCATTGCTTTCATCTAATGATTTTTCAGATGATTTGAAAAACATCAAGTATTAAGTTCACGATCCTGAATCTTTAAGCAGTGAATGTGATAGAACTGTTTGTGATATTGTGAATGTTGGTCTAACAATAAGATGTCGCGATCGATAATAAGACAAAAACTTATTAGAGAGATTTTATGCAGTGTCATTAGGTTTATATTTAGAATTTATTACAAAGTTAGAATGCAAGGCAGACACACTGTTAACGCATTCGGTTTATTCCGTTAAAGAACTTTCCTTCCTCTATCAAATTCGACTGCAGAGCTGAAACAACTATTTCCTTCTGCAATATTCTGATGCTAGGAAGTTCCATATAGGATGGTTTGTTTACCGACTGGATGAGAAAGCGCGCATAGCCGGCTGTATGGTCTAGCGGTGAAGGTTCCCGGCTACTAACTGTGCGGTCGTAGGTTCGAAACTATGTTGGGTGATTTTTTTTTTCCTTTCGTTTTCAAACCATTCCAACATACCCACTCTTACATATAACATATGTAATTTCTGTAATAAACAATTAATAAAAATTAACACATCAGACAAAAAAAACTATTTCTATTAAAACTTGCTGAATAAAATCTTCCCTAACTGTAAGCACAGGGCTATAAAAAGATTCATCTCTTAAATTAACTCCTCATAACTAACGATTTCTAGCACACTCATCTCTGAAATTTTTGAAAGAGTGACTATTTTCAAAGAACATACCAGATATAACTTTTTTTTAGCTTATGACTTTACGCCTCGTCGACGTCGAGGTGACGGACTGGGGACAAGGAACGGAAGGACTTCGGCCATGGTCTTTTAAAACATCCATCCCAGCATTCATCTAGAGTGATTTGGGGAAACCATGGAAAACACAAATCTGGATGGCCGTACAAGCAGTTGCATCTGTAGCCTCCAGAATGCGAGGCCAGAGTGTCACTGCTTAGTCCCATCACACTCAGTCATTACAATCTGTCACAATGTTTAAAAAAACTGCTTCGGTTAAAAAGGTGATTATATAGAAAAAAAGATAATTTTCAGCATTTAAAATGATGAATATATTACAGAAAATAAATTGATTTTGTATCTATAATTGGTTTGGTCACCCTACTTTTGGGATTTTCTTCGTACAATCAAGCATGGATTCCAGCTGTATTTTTATATATCAGCCTGATTATTTAAGTTGGATAACTGAAGACAAACCAATAAACTTTTAAACTAATGTGCTGATGATAAATTATTTAGTTTGCGTGTTATAGAGGCCGGTAAGAGGAAATTTAAGATTTATTTCCTCATACAGCGTTGTCAAATTTCCTGCTACGTTGTCAGATTGACGGTTTTCTAGCAGTGCTGAAGAGATTTCCGTGTTCAGGGACTAATGTCTCATAGCTAGTAGACATTATCAAAAGTAAAGACACATTTCCGTTTTCCTCCTGTTTGACCTATTATACCTTTATATAATTGATTTCATCCTTTATAACAGTTTGATTCTTTATACAGATTGTCAATATCCATTTAATCACGAAATTTTCTTTCTTTATATATCTTTACTTCGCTTACATGACGGACGGGGCCTTCGTCCTGTAAGTTATCACAGCTCTGTGGTAAAGCCGTGGTCTGGTGATCCAACGGTCGTGAGTTCGATCCAGCTTCAAGTTGTATATTTTTCGTTCTTTATTTCCATTTCACTTGTTGATAAATACATAGCATATATGTGTAAAACATAAAGTGTCTACATATGGGTAATAATTATGTTTTACAGAGAATGGTTTAAAAATAATTTCTGATCTCAAATGTCATCAAGACTGAACAAGAAAATACTTGTCATTCTTCCTTAAATTGGCTTTAAGAAAGTTCTTTCTGTGTCCATTGGCAAGTGGCAGTTCTATTCCTGCCATATAGTTTTCTAGACTCGCCTCTAGCGTGAAAAGTTCACAAACGATACAGTCGCCATACAATTTGTTAAGCTACTATCATCCTGGAATTATTTATAACCGGCAAAGTGTCGAGGAGTATTGTAGTTAAAAAATCACGAATCTTAACCGCGAAACAGTCTTTGTAAACTGGAAAATACTTTCCTTTGGTTTCTATGAATCCTTGAAAATTAACCCTGCTCTTAATTTAAGAAATTATAATTGAATGATACATTTCTAATTTCGTCCATTTTTAATTTTAAAATAATTTGGTCCTATCTGGCAGTATTGCGGAACGAATTACAAACAGCAAAAGCACTTATTTATAATCAATTAGAATTTTTGGTTAATGGTACAAACACGGGAATAATCATCATGTTCGAGGAGGTAGATTTTTTTGTATTACGAAATTACAGAAACAATCACAAAGAGATTATTTCTGAAAAATGTGTTTGCAAGACAGATTGAATGAAACTGTCTTCCTTAGCTGCGTTGTATACACTCTGACGAGGAAGGAAGTACCATTAGCACCATGGTCCTGCGTTTAGCGTTCGAGGTTTCTGAACGGACGGTTCTTAGTTCGAATCCAAGTATTTCAAATTTTTTAAATTTATTTTTATTCCCTTTATAAACGTTCCGAACCTACACATAGCTTATGCGAAGAATATATCCTTGATTCTTTCCTAACTGCGTCAGGGAATAACATACTCGAAACTGAAAGTGTCAAATGTTTCTCAACCAGCAGTCAACGTAAATATGAACGGTTGTGTGGCGGCAACAGGGAAAGAAAACTACTCGGGATTCTAGCCGCGACGAAATCACATTGTCTGTCCCTTATCAAACGGCTCTCATGTTTCCAGTGGCGGATCCAGGATTTTGGTTTGGGAGAACCTTGAGTGGATTTTGAATTTGGGGGGGGGGGAGGGTAGGGAGGAGATCTGCCACTGAATGTTTCCAAAATAATTATATTACTTTAGAGCGATATAATTATTATTAGTTTCAGAAACTAATAATTTTTGTTGGAATTATTTCTCTAATTCTGTAGGGTGACTATAATGTTTATGCATTATGTAAATACATAAGAGGAAATCGCAAAGAACTAATTATTGGTTCAATAAAAAATTAAACTACCATTGTCACTTAAAAATTTACAACCGGATTATTATCGTAGGACAAACATAAATTCTTTTATAACTGGTATAAGTAAAGAAAGTTCGTTGAGAATCGGGCTTATAAGCAGGAGTTCTAAAATTACCGGTTTTATTTTTTCGTTTTCTACAATGCTGTTAATGATTTTGGTAAACACTTACTTTCTGTGCTTTACAGCATTGCGATTTGATATATACAATGGTTAAATATTCATTACTTAATGAGGCATGAAATTTCCTGCGTTTTTTCTTTGTTTGGAATTACTACAGTATAATAACATAAACAAACACTAGCATTTAGCGATGAATGGTGTTGCCACTAGCGTGATTGTTCTTTAGTCTCAGGTGTAAAGATGAACGTTCACGTTTCGTCATCCCGTGATAATCGACTCCAAAATCACCTAAGCCTCAACAATTCAAACAAACACAGTCTACCGGTAAAATAAGATTGATTGTGTCTAAAGACCGGAAGAACGAGCGTCGTGGGTGAGCGGTAACGCTCGGGACTTGTGTTCGGCAGGAGGCGGCTTCTAATCCCCGATCGGCCATCCAGATATGGGCCATCCATGCCTTCCTCAAATCACTCCAGACAAATGCTGAGATGATTCTTTAGAAGGCCAGGGCCGAATTCCTTACCGAGAGGCGCGATAGGAGTAGTGGCAAGGATGTCGGTCATGCCCTTTTAAAGGAATAATTCCAGTTTTCATATGGAGTGATTTGGGGAAACCTTCAAAACCCCAGATCTGCATGACCGAACGAGGATTTCAGTCTATGACCTCCCGAATAGTGAGGCCAGAGCGTCACCGCTTTTCTAAACCTTTAAATTAAAGAAAATAATTTAATGCTCAGGAGTCCTTACTTTTTCGTATTGCCCTCGTATAATTAACGTGTATTCCCACCGTATTTTCAATTACCAGCAGTAATTTCCAGCATTATATAGTGAAATATATAAAATCTTTTGCTGAATGTGCTGCTCGTGTTGAATTATTACGTGTATTATTTTCGCGTTATAAAGGTATTCTTCTTGGTCGAAGGAAGTAGGAAAGTTAAGACTTTTCCCGGTCCATGTTGCCACATTGGCTATCTACAACGTTGCTCAGACTTAATGAAACTTGAGATCCACGTATAAACGTTTCTTCTTTGGGAATGTATTTTGGGGTTGTTGTGTTACCGAACTTGTTGGGTGAGTGGTTAACGGTAGCGACTGGAATTCGGAAATTCGCATGTTGGATCACCGGTCCGATTGTCCTGACTTCGGTTTTCCTTGGTTTTCCGAAGTTACTCCAAGCGAATGCCGCGACGTGTTTCCCGATTTACCATGGTTGCGATAATTGGCGTTACTTTCCCCAGCATTCTCCGTGCCCTAATGACCTTGAAATCGACTAGTAATAAAGCCCTAACCAATCAAAAACATTGTTACGTCTTCACAGTACTGAACTCCATCCTTCTATAGCTGTGATGACAGCAAATTAGTTGATACATAGATTAGATTGGTGAACATAAATCAATAATTTTCTTTCAGTAATAAGCGTGCTACAAGTGACAGTTAAGATCACAGTAACAGATCACCATTAACTGATTTAAGCGATTTGACGGAAATTGTTAGATTTTTATGATCAAGAAGTTTATCCGTTCTGACTATAACTTTGCTCTTAACGTCACTTACTTAGTTGTATACAACAATGACAGTAGAACAATTTCTCCTGATAGGATGCCTGAATAGCATTTTGAATCAGTAACTGCTACGAAAACTAGTTTTATCGTTTCGAAACTTTGGCTTGCCTTTCTATCTAAGTTAAAAGTAAGCCTTGGAAGCTGTACTTCTTTTCATGAAATCATTGAAATTTTTACCAGTTCTGTTGGCACTGACATTTTGGATGTCCACTTTCAAGTATATTTGTCAGTAATTTTGTGTATGTCACGGTCAACAAAATCCATGTTTTGGATTTCAGAGGGTTGACGAAATAATTTCAGGCTAACAGTGGACTAGTTCATACCTGTATACCGTGGCCGGATTCCCTTACAATCCTTGGTAAATAAACTTTTCCGTGACATTTAAAAAATATAACATTCATTTAAAGACTGAATTGGTAAAAAATAAACCAGAAAGCATTTGTGTAAGTTTATCGATACGTGCAGCCTCTCCATTATTTTTGCTTCTCAGTTGGTGTATGTTGTGATTTTAGTGATCCACAGTACATTAAACACAAGAAGAACGTAACAGTTCATGAAAATCACTTATGTCCGAGGCTGGAATCGAACCGTCTGCTCCGGGAACTACCCGAGCGCTAACCACCATTCTTCCGGGTCGGCACCCGCGATACCTACGGTAGCAGCGAATGAGTCCTACCAAGACCGCAGCAGAGGGGTGAATTACTGTTATACACATATCGGCCAGCATTACGTTTCCTTGTTCCCAGTTTCCTGTGTATTCCTCGAAACTATATGTATAATAAACAACAGTTACAAAATATAGAAACAATCGTTCATTGTCATTCATTATTGATTAGTATCAGCTTCTAAAATTTTCGCACTTGTTAAACTTCTGGTTGTATTCTGGGTTACCAGTTGACTGGTAACAACTTCAGCCCTCAAATCAGTGCAGGTTCTTACGGACTACTGTCGGATGAGTTCACCATAGTATTAACATCAGAATGGAGTGAAAAGTTGGCCTACTATAATAACTTCAAGTATCAAAAAGCGTATAAATCGCGAAATAAACTAATGATTTCAAACGTGTCCGCTAGCAATCGAAGCAGTTCGTTAATTACCAAATGTTTTAAATCCACGTCCTTGGATACTTACCAATAACGTTTTCGGTAAGAACATCAAACCAACGTTTCACCTGTCGTTTGAGTTTTAACAGCACCACCCACAGAATATTGCTATAGCTAAAAAAGGCGTATTAGATTTTTGTTCTTTGCCTGTTTATGAAACACCACTAAAACCACAAAGGTGACAACAATTTGTGAAATTGTGCCTTCAACTACTGACCCCTCATCATGTTTTGTTTTTGTTTTGAAAAGAGTGTTCATTTCGCCTTAAGCAGCTTTCGTTATTAATGGTAGGTGAAAATTAGTTTTTTTGACGCTAAAATACTGTCAGCTCAGAATGCGTTGACGACAACAGTCATTTAGTTATAATTTTTTCCGTATGTTTCTAAAATAATTTTAAATGTGGTAATAAGGGAACAACATGTCTTCATAGCACACCGCAAAATTAACTAACTTCAAAAATCTGCAATTATTTGTCAACGCACTCACCTAAAACTATCTTTACATAGCAAATATTGATTTTATCATTAATAGTCAGTTATTTTAAGTGAAAGATGATCGGTATAACGTCTTCCTTTCTTTTGACGCTAGCGTTTCTTCAAAATTAACTTTTTGTTTGAAAATGTTAACTTTTATGTTCTGTATCGACACGTAATTTCTCTTGAATGTTTTAAAAAACTAAAATGAAGTGCTTTCAATGTCTGCACAACTCTTTTATTAACGAAATACAATCCATATTTTCGTTTCTATAACGAATATGTTAAAATATGTCACATTTTTTTGTGATGTGGGTGAGTCTCAATTTTGGATATTAACATGAATGTACCACCTTCCGGGTATAGTACTGTCTTGGTAGATGTGTATAATGGGTTGAATAAGTCCCAGGATGAAATGTAGCGAAGTGCAATTCAGGTCGTTCGGATTAATATGAGCAAGGTAGTACAAGGAATGACGGAATTTGGATCTGGCCTTTTGAAGGAACCATCCAAGCATTTGCCGTGCCGTAGGCAACTGAGGCAACGGGGTTGGATACTTATGCACAGCGGAAAAGTTTATGGATTTGGCCCAGAACTCAGAAGGTTCAGAATCTGCTGGTTACGAATCAAGCATCACCTAGTTTCCCACCTCGCTGGCAAAATTAAGATGATGAATTTTTTTTTCATACGCTGGTACTCGAGATAACTAACAGTCTGAGCCAACGGAGACAGAAATCACAAATGAATTAACGGCAACCAAATCACAAATATTCAATGGTTATCTTCAGAATAAAGGAAGTTTGAACAATACAGATCTCAACAAAAGAATATAAACGAAATAACTATTCATGTCAAAAATATCTCAAAATATTGGTAGCTTTTCTTTCAGCATCGAGCGTATGTCAAACAACACTTTCGCTTATGAATGAATGTAGGCTTTATCAGAAGATGAAGTCGGAGGCTGACTTCGAAACGTCACGTCAAACTGACGCGCTCCCCTGGTGGGAAAACCGAGAACATTTTATACACAGCTCTATTGGTTGTAGTGATGTGCCGGATCGTTAAAAATGCATATCCGCGGATACGGATATGTATACGGATATCAACTTGGACCGACAGTAAAATGTCGTCAGCTACGATCTATTATCAACGAACATTCAGCATACGCTACGTGTTTTGACCTTGCACTGTGCGTGTATATGTTTATATTTTAAGATGACATAGGGTAGCGTAGATTACTTACGCTTGTGTAAGTTAAATTAAAATAAAAACAATTTCTACAAAAAAAAAAGGGAAGTAGTGCAATACGGAAATATTTTACGATAGTAAATGACGAATCTGCTAAATACAAAATTTGTGAAGGAATGTATTGACATAAAGATACAACTTCGTTAAAAAATCACCATCAGACGAAACACCCACAAGAATATGAGTTACTCTTTAAAGAAGTCTCCGCTTAGAAAATTTCTGGCAAAAACATTCAGCGGGAAATATCTTTTTAAAACGGTAAAAGGAGAATTTAGAAAAAGATTTTTAACGAATACATAGAAAAAGTTAAAATAAAAATTAACTATTTAATTGCA
>JARYHS010007737.1:0-49998 GCA_031002005.1 Vandiemenella viatica
GAGCTTGTGGACTTTTCCTTGTTGCAGTGCTTGCTAATATGTCCTAGACCGTAACATTTAATGCACTTAGGTACAACTAGGAACTCTTGAACGGCTATTGACTGGAAGCCCAAATATAACCGCTGTTTGGCTATAATAATTTTTCTGAGCTGTGGATCTACTTCCGCCACATGATGAATGGATTTTCCCTTAGGGCCAGTTCTGAATTTTAAGATGAAGCCTTTCTCGAAATCAGCTTTACTGATTGTTCCCTCAAGGTTTTGGTAATAAACACAGTCTCGTATTTCCTCCTCATTTCAGTCGGCATGTCGTATAGTATTATTAACGGACGCCTTTTTGTTGTATTATTGATTCAGTATTTTCTCCCTCCTCTCCTCCCACACCACCACCATCAATGATGGCCATGCCATGCCACCTTCATTCACCAGATGGGGCCAGGATCGATCCTTGGGGAAGACCTTTATTAACACATCGAGGACCCAAAATTTTGCCATTTTTCTTGACAATTAGCCACCTATACCGCAGCAGTGTGTACAATTGCGTCACGAATCTTCGGGGAACCCCGATTTTTATCATCTTCTTTACTAGTATTGGCAATACTACGTTGTCATACGCGTTTTTTAAGTCCATGAACACCGCAACCATGTATTTGTTTCTACTAAGAGATAGCTGAGTGTCGACCAGCAAGTGGGCGAGTGTTTCTGTAGTTCCTGTGACTTTCCTGAACCCCAACTGAAGACGTGGTAGGAGCGAGTGATTTTCAAACCACCATTCAAGCCGTGATTTAATCAGTTTTTCTAGACATTTGTACACATACGATAGTAATGTGATTGGTCTATAGGATTTTGGTTTTTCGGGACTCAAGAATGGTATCTTTACGGCAACTATTCTTGCTGTCTTCATTTCTGTTATTTCTATGCTCTTTAACCAGACTTTGTTAAGTATCTCTAAGAGAAATAGTTTGGGAGTGAGAGGTAGATTGCCAAGCATTTGAGATGTCCCATTCTGTAGATCTCATTATTTATCAGTAACAAGAAATATTGTTGTTAGATTCAGTAGTATTATTACCATAATGTATTTAATTTACATAAGTTCATATCATTTGATTTGAGTGCAGTTCTCGACCGACAAGGTTATCATGAGGAATATTTAATATTATTACTTGTCATAGAAAGGATAATGGTTGTAACCTAGTGGACAGGCTAGTGAGTAATAAAGAATGTACTTTATTGAGGTCTGGTTGACGTTCAAAATAACAGACTTCCCTTGTGTTACCGAGTGTTTTGGGGCATTAATTTACTGAAGTGATGGAGAGCTTCTCGGATATAGTAGAGGTTTGTTTAAAACAATGGACACAGTGTTACATTGTGAGCTCCCCTGTGTGGATGTTCGACGAATGAAAGGTTTCTTTGAGAGCCCCAATCATAAAATGTTCCAGCCGAGCTGTCAGACATTTCGCAGACGTCGCTGGCGAAGAAACATTCTTTAACAATAAACTGTTTGTTCTTAAGAAGTGCAGCCCACAGAGACTATGGTTATATGGAGGGGGGTGACCTACCAAGAAAATGACGCTGGTGGTGGGGTTATCCCAGCCAATGAAATTCATTCTCGCTGGTTGCTGATATTTTTGTTTTTTTTATTATATATTCGACCAATCGGGAGAGAGAAGAGGAACGAACTCCGCCCAAGGCGAGTCTACGAGGAAGGCAGAATGGACGGAGGAGGACATTCGATGTCGGACCGGCGGAGACTGGAGGAGAGGGACTCTGGCTTCGGCGACGAGACAGCAGCGGCGATCTGCGCCACTGAGGACACATTGCTGAGGTCCCCAGGGTTGAGGACGAGGTGCCGGCTGTCGAGAAGGAGAGACACCAGACGCCACTTCACCCTCGCGCAGCTGATGCGACTACCTGGCCTGCCGAAACACGACACAGCTCTGCCCGCCGCCCGCGCCGCCGCGGTCGTCGACACAGCCCTCGTCGCGGGTCACCGACACGACTCTTCTCATTGCGCTGCTCGACATTACGGTAACGCAATCATCTACAGAGACCACAACGAGCTCCAACAAAATTAAAGAACTGTAAATTCCAGTACCAAAGAGGGAACAACCATTTACCCATTCAAGAAATTGTTTTTCCGAAATAACTTTGCTTTCTATGTATAAAATCAATAAAATCAGTATGTTTCTCATTAATAATTCATGTTTCACTTGTATTAATGTGAAGGACCACCTCGGAAGAGAACCCCACCAACAATAATTTATTTTGTGATAATCAGTAAAACTGTTTATATAGTAGTTAATCCCAAGACATACAGAGCGGGACACTACATAATTGGCGCCCAACTCGTGGCTTCCGATGGTCAAAATTCACATTTTAACCCTCAAGTTAAATTCAAAATTTTTATTGGAGCTTGTTTTGTTCAGTTTAATTTTTATCACTTCATGAGATATTTAGTTAATGCTTGAATATGTATGTCAGCTAATTTCAGATGGCGAAGCAGGTGAACTTCTGTCTTGGCGGAGTGAATGATTTGTGTTTCTTGTATTTTCTGTTTGTTTTCCTTTTGTAGAGCTTGTAGAATATACAGTGTGTGTTTTCTTTCCAGCTTCATCTTAATGCAGTCCGGTGTTCAGATGTTGTGTCAATTATTTCGTTTGTTTTATCACATTTTGTTGTGTCTTAATGTATTGAGTTTTCTGATGGTATATTGGTTTCATTGAAATTTGTTGTGGTATGTTCGTTGCAATGCGGCGTTGTTTCATTTGTTTGTCTTCCTTTATTGTGATTTGACGTGGGGTTATATTGTCATTTCTTATGGTATGCCGGATTGATTACAATTGTTTCGTATATGAGCCGTGTTTTCTGTTGCTGTGTTAAATTTCATTGCTTGTTGTGATAAATTCTGTATTATTTTTTAAGTCCATTTTACATTAATGCGATTAAGGAATAGGATCATCAATATGAATGCCGAGGAAAATTCTGTGTTACCGGGGACAAGTGTTGGAGTCGAACCGGTTGATCAATCCGAAATACACGAAGTTGTAGATTCGTTATTACCAACCGATAACTTAAATTCACGGGAAGAAACTGTTGCTGAATTGCAACCGATAAATTTGGGATCAATAATGGATTTTTTGAGAGGCATGCAGTCCGAAATAGAATCACAAGTCCATGATTTTCGAACTGAAATAAAATCACAAGTCCTTGATTTTCGAACTGAAATAAAATCACAAGTGGATGATTTTCGAACAGAAGTGAAGTCACAAATGGAAAGGGTAGATTCGCGGTGTGACGCAATGGATCGGAAATTAAATGAAGTGACATCGCAAATGGATGATTTTCGGGGAGAACTTTGCTGAGTTGAAAGCAGATTTGAAGTCGGAAGTTCGCTCAATAGTGAGGGAAGAATTTTCAAGTTTCACTAAGGAAATAAACAATTTTGAGAATACAGACTCAATTTGTGCAGGCATCGGAGAAGAAAGCTTTCGGGAAGCGGAGAATTACGACGTTCAGTCACTAGAAACAGGCATTGAATGTGAATGTCAGCAGACAGACACTCTCATTCTTGTCACGAGCGAATCGTTTGCCAAAGTCAGTGCAGTTATCCCAACTGTGTATAGCAGTCCGAAGATTGTGATGAAATCGAGAAAAATGGTTAATCAGGATTACATTAGTGTTGCATTCGTATCAAAGAAAGGGTTTCCTCTAGCAAGTAAAGTATTGGTTTTTGGCAGAGAAAGAAAAGACCGCAGTATGTAAATTTAGTGGAAAATGCGATGACACCTGCTGTATCCATGATTTCGTTTGCGAGCCGAACAGGCAAACAAAATTCTTTGAATCATAAGGAATCACCTTGTGTAAGCGTGGATGGAAAAATCTCTGAATGCGAGTTTTTCCGTGTTCATGTTGTCCAACAAACCGAACAGTCAGAATTTTTACACGCATTCGCTTATTGCAAGGTTATTTCAATGCTATTGAAATTGCAAAAATGTAGGAAAACAGTAAGAGGTCCGAAAATTTTTCTGTTTGGCACAGTGTGTCCGGATGTGGAAATACTTCTGGCGAAGAGTCTCAGAATGTGAGAAATGGTTTCAGGTAGTTCATGGTAGATTAAAGAGGTTATAGAATCAAGATTCCTTGGTTTTGTGCACCTGGAAAATATGATCTGGTGATTCATGATGTTTTGAGCTCGTACATGTGACCTTGATACATAAATTTATATGATTAAGCAATAAGGATTTTAAGTTTAGTTCTAGATAGTTGCTAGGAATATACTCGAAAGTGAGTGATATTAATATTCTTTGTAGATGCAGAGAATCTAAAAATTATATAATTTTCTTTTGGAGGAAAGAGTAAATTTTTGCATTTATGAATTAGCTGCAGATTTTATCATTTGCTGTGTTACGTATCTCCAGTAGATTAAAAGAAACGCTGTACCCGAAAATAAAAGGGAATCATTTGCTCTTTTATGAGGCAACAGTAGAAATCGATGTTTCATTCCGGTAATAAAATTCAGTAAGCAGAGATAGTGGGATGATCTATAAAGAAGTTTTCTGTTCAAAGAAACAGCTTCGTCTAACGTTAATCATGTGTTCAAAGGACAGTAATGCACAGTAGCATAACAGTTTTGTGAATTAATATTGTTCACGGATTAGGGATTTGAATCGTGTAATTTCCAGAAATAAGTTGCAGTATTGTAAAAAGGCGAGTGAGTTAACCAAGGTCAATCAGTCATTTAAATTTACAAGACATGCAGGGAAAGGAAGTAGATTAATAAATAATTTACTATGACAACACCAAAGCTAGTAGCAGTGAAATAATAATCGAGAGTCTTGTGACGAGCGAAGTAAAATGCGTATAAAACGGAGAGTAGGATTTAGAACTGAGCAAAGCGTACATGTTTCCTGTGTCTGATTTACTTGCCCATGGTAATAAAAAAATGGTGCAATGTAATTGAGTAAGCTACGGACGTTTTAGTCTAGATGCCTTCAGCATGTTCTACATGGCAAATAAGGTAAGACCATGATTAGAGAGCGTTGTGCATTTCTAGCGTTCTGTGTTGCTTGAATGAACGAAGGTTGATACCTTTCGTTTCACTTTGTAATGACGATAAATGTCATGAATTCTCTGAGTGAGAGAGAATTAATTTGCGAATGGAAAGTCGCATTATGTTGATAGCTGAGATACAGTAAGTGTTACAGTCAGACAGGAATACGCAAATACGCAGTTCTACGTCTAGCAGCTTCGCAAAGTACGTCTAATTAAATGTACCGTGGACGTAAGAAAATATGATGCTTAACTAGTGGAGTAATTTCATGCTAGCTAATTAATTCCCCTTTTCGTGTGAGATCAAGTTTCACGTCTAAAAATATATTGCAAAGACAGAAAACGATTTCTTAAGGATATTTATCGCTAAAGTTGAGGTTTTTAGAAATGGTAGTCATTTCATCTTATCTGCACTCACGTTAATGTTTACTGAAATAGCGTTGAACTGTTTCTGTAGCGTTGTTGAAAGGAATGAACAAAGATCATTTAATTTTATAGAATAAAGTTCATATTAGAATAGGTAAGAACTTAACTATGTGTTTTATTTAAGTAGATTTAGATCTATAAGCAATATTGTGGTATGAATGTGTGACAACCTGAGCTAATGACAGACGATTCACCCCGCTAGATGAATAAACACTAGTATCATGTTCGGGAATGTTTAGATTCGCATTGTAGGTATTTTTTTAAGAGGAATATTTTAATAAAGAATCAAGAACTTTCAAAAATTGATAAAGCAATTTTTGAAAAACCGGGAACGTGGGTAAATGAGATGTCCCATTCTGTAGATCTCATTATTTATCAGTAACAAGAAATGTTGTTGTTAGATCCAGTAGTGTTATTACCATAATGTATTTAATTTACATAAGTTCATATCATTGATTTGAGTCCGGTTCTCGACCGACAAGGTTATCATGAGGAATGTTTAATATTAATTACTTGTCATAGAAAGGATAATGGTTGTAACCTAGTGGACAGGCTAGTGAGTAATAAAGAATGTACTTTATTGAGGTCTGGTTGACGTTCAAAATAACAGACTTCCCTTGTGTTACCGAGTGTTTTGGGGCATTAATTTACTGAAGTGATGGAGACCTTCTCGGATATAGTAGATGTTTGTTTTAAAACAATGGACACAGTGTTACATTGTGAGCTCCCCTGTGTGGATGTTCGACGAATGAAAGGTTTCTTTGAGAGCCCCAATCATAAAATGTTCCAGCCGAGCTGTCAGACATTTCGCAGACGTCGCTGGCGAAGAAACATTCTTTAACAATAAACTGTTTGTTCTTAAGAAGTGCAGCCCACAGAGACTATGGTTATATGGAGGGGGGTGACCTACCAAGAAATGACGCTGGTGGTGGGGTTTCCCAGCCAATGGAATTCATTCTCGCTGGTTGCTGATATTTTTGTTTTTTTTATTATATATTCGACCAATCGGGAGAGAGAAGAGGAACGAACTCCGCCCATGGCGAGTCTACGAGGAAGGCAGAATGAACGGAGGAGGACATTCGATGTTGGACCGGCGGAGACTGGACGAGAGGGACTCTGGTTCGACGCGAGCAGACAGCAGCGGGCGATCTGCGCTACTGAGGACACATTGCTGAGGTCCCGAGGGTGAGGACGAGCTGCCGGCTGTCGCGGAGGAGAGACTCCAGACGCCACTCCACCCTTCGCTCAGCGGGTCGACTACCTGGCCTGCCGAAACACGACGCAGCTCTGCAAGCCCCGTCGCCGCGGTCGTCGACACAGCCCTCCCCGCGGGTCACCGACACGACTCTTCTCATTGCGCTGCTCAACATTACGGTAACGCAATCGTCTACAGAGACCACAACGAGCTCCAACAAAATTAAAGAACTGTAAATTCCAGTACCAAAGAGGGAACAACCATTTACCCATTCAAGTAATTGTTTTTACGAAATAACTTTGCTTTCTATGTATAAAATCAATAAAATCAGTATGTTTCTCATTAATAATTCATGTTTCACTTTTATTAATGTGAAGGACCACCTCGGAAGAGAACCCCACCCACAATCATTTATCTTTGTATTAATCAGTAAAACTGTTTATATAGTAGTTAATCCCGAGACATACAGAGCGGGACACTACAAGTTGTAGTATTTTGGGTGATTCTAGCACACTCAGCTGTCTCTATTTCTTGTTGTTTGCTCCTAATAACTAATATTAAATTACAGAATGATACATAATTAAATTAACATACCATTGTACAAAAAAGGTACAATTTTTAAAATCAACGTAATTGTAGCTAATATCCTCCGTACTAAAGTAACTTGTTACCTTTCCTTTAACGTCATGTCATTCTGCCCTTAAAATTACGAAAACTGGTAGTGAACTGTTATACTTATCAAAGCAAGTATACAGCTTGTTTTTGAAACAATTATTGAGATATTTTCGTTATGTATAGACGAACAGTTTGGTTTCAAGGGCAGCATTTTAATCCGGAAGTCACGCATGGTACCGAACGAACTGGCAGTCGGACAGAGCGAAGAAGGAATTGTTTATTTACAGTGAGAAGGCTCACAGCACAGGTGTTGGATATAAAACGTAAACAACAGTAAGAAGTCTACAAGATGCGGGAGTTATCTTTTGAGACTAATATTCTCGTCATCGACTTAGTTCGAGATTGAGTGACAGAGATAATATTGAGTAGTAGGCAGATGGGGACAAAAACTAAATTGATTAGTAGCTGCACGGCAAAGTACTGGGAATTTCGCAGTGATATTAAGGAAGATAATGTAAGATAAAACTTTTTTTTAAAACTGCTTAACGTCTCTTAAACAGCGAGGTCTTTAGAGACGGGAAAGGATGGGGGGCAAGGAATGGGATGGAATTCGGCCATGACCTTTTGAAGGAAGCATCCCGGCATTTGCCTGGAGTGATTTGGGAAACCATTGAAAACCCAAATCTAGATGCCCGGACGGGGATTCGAACAGCCGTCCTCCCGAATGCGAGGCCAGACCGCTAACCGTTACACCACCACGCTAGGTAGATAAAACTTCTAGTTGAAGAGAATACATAACGAGATGCATTTCTCGAGACATATTTAAGGACTCTAACTTAAAAGACATTGATGGTTGCTAAAGGAAATTGAGAGGTCTTCTCTTTCCAGCGGCGAACTTTATATTCACAAAGATAGAAAATCTTGCTGGGTTAGGTTTCCTGAAATGGGAATAAAAAGAAGAAATGCAGTTACCTCATTTACTCAAACATACCTAACCACAAGAATTGTTCTAAAAGTGCTGTCGAGTATTTCGGTAAAGACAACATTCCGTTTTTTGTTCGTAGCGTCTAAATGTACAATACTGTAATATGACTACGAACTTTTAAATTTATGCATTTATTGTATTCATAAAGCTGTATATCTTGAAAATTAAATAAATTAACTGTAAATCCATCTTAGAAGCAGAGGAACATTACACATACTATCATAAGCCGATGTCTGAAAGGTTTAAGATTGTGTTGGGTGGGTAGGTGTCCAGTGATAGTGTTAATAGTAAAAGCTGCAAAATGCAAATACAAAATAATATTACCGCTTACAAAACAATTTTCAGCCAAGCCTATTCCTTAGGTTGGCGCAGCACCATCATGATGCCTGACGTTTACTATTAGTAAGCTAGTTACAGCCGCGATGGAAGAGAAAATTTTCACCCTTCGCATTTTCGCTAGGAGTATAAGAAAATTGGTGGTGCGATATTCCTGATCAGGTAGGAATGTATGTATTAAATCATAGATCTCCCTGCAGTGCAAATAGGAGTGAATGCATATTACATTGTTGATGAGGATTAATCCACCGACAAAAAATGTTTAAATTTATCGCTATATTGGAAGAGTAATTCCGAATGTGCCGGCAATGGATTTCTTTCTTCACATGCCTTCATCTTCATATACACGACACAAAATGGGCCGCGCTTAACAACAATATTTAGAGTCATCTACATACAAAGAAAACACTTTTTGCTAAGCGCACTAAGGAAAGGATCTGGCAATCGGACCTCTGTAACCAGCCCTGGTACGCATCCCTAAGGAGGATTTTTCCATCTTTCACGTTGAAGACCATAAGAAAAGAAAGAAAAATTTATCTAAAGTAAGTAATTGCGTTAGTTCCGGTACACATGAAAGACTGCGGCTACTCTCATTCCATAACGACAAGGCCAGTCGGTTTAAAACCCGCTTAGCTCATTCTCTTGAACCAGTTAAACGAAGAATTACAATTTGGTTTCATTTATTTATTTGTTACTCTTATTGCAAAGTTACCTGCTGAGGGAAGACCTCTGGAATGTGAAACATGTGATGGCTAATGTATATACATACAAGATGAATAAAAATTATTACGTGTTACAAACAAGGACAAAAAATAAACGTTTGTTTAAAAAAATTAATTTGAGTTTGTTTTAAATCAGTTTCCTGTTTCATTTGCATTAAATACTGTATTACTATTTTTTTCAGCCATGTTTGTTTGGTATACAAATAAAATACCCTTAGCCTTGTCGGATAAGTTACCAGGATGATAATTGATGTATAATAAAAATAGAAGGGGTCTTAGAATAGAGCCTTGTGGAAGGACCCTTTCTGTTTTTACTATACAATTTACTATACAATTATCCAACATCAGTAGCAACAGACGGCCCGGCAGGTACTTGCTGTTTGGAGGGGAGGGTAGAAAGCTCAGGAGTGGAGGGTTGAGATTTAATTTGCCCCCACCCCCTTCCGCCGGCCTGACGCGGCATTAATAGAGAGCTTATTAAATTCCCCGCGACGGCCCAGTGGCAGCTGGGAACAGCTCATTTGGGCTGCTCGCTTCACAGACCGTTAGACGTGTCAACGACGGAGGCTGAGTGCTTGGTTATTGGGCCCAACAGCTCGTCAGATCCGTGATTACATCCTGCCACTAGCCAGGTGACTGTTACAAGGGAACCGGAAGGAAGCAGCAGTGACTTCAAACGGGATGTCCGGGAACTGAAGAGACAGAGTACGGAAGATATTCCTGGAACTGGTCTTTCTTACCTGTACAGCATCCAGTACTCTTTCTGGTGTATCTTTTATTTACCTCGTCGCCGTAAGTAAGACTTTAGATATTCCTTGTCTCCAATAACTGCCTTAACTTTCAATGTTCTGCCGAACAGCATCGCCAGAGATCGTCACCCAAGTTAAGTCATACAATGTAATAAAGCTTCGAACTATAAAGTTAACACTCTTTGTTGCAGACCGAGCTTATGTGGATGAGTGGTTAACGTTCTGGCCTCGCATTCGGGAGGACGGCGGTTCGAATCCCCCTCCGGGTATCGAGATTTGGGTTTTCCTTTGTTTCCCAAAATCCCTACAGGCGAATTTCGGGATGCTTCCTTCAAAAGGCCATGGCAAAATTCCTTCCCGTTCCTTGTTCCCAGTCCCATCCCGCCTCTAATGATCTCGACGTCGACAAGGCGTAAAGTTATCCATATCATATAAAACGTTCCATTCCGTACAGCCTAGCCACTGCCATCCATATTATATGAAACGTTCCAACCCATTCATCCTAGCCACTGCCATCCATATCATATATATATTAAAAAAATCTTTGTTACATTAAGTATAAGCGCAACAGTAGATGCATCTACAACAATGTTATGATGAATGAGCCAGTTTTCGCTGGGACTTTCACTGTGTCCGCTAAGAGACCGTGCTTGATTACAATTGGGGGGAGGGGGGTGCTCCTGACGGTAACCACAAGTCAGCCTAATACTGTAATTCTCTGTGGGGGCTAAGTTGTTCCTCCACTTGCTGCCATAAAATTGTACCGCTGTGTTCGCAAGTGGTGCGCTCTGTCGATGCCACCCAGCGAAGTATCTCAGGTGATAAAGGTTACTATGCTCATATAGCACCTTCCACTGGGCTATAATCTTTCTTCAAACATTATTTAAATTCGCAAACTTTCAGGGCACGCTTCGATGTTAAGGAATACGGCTTGAAGGAATGTTTAACCTGCCACTCGACGTTGTTGTAATGTCAAACGTGATGATGTGTCTTCTTGGCACTATTATCGAACTGCGGGGTATTACTGAGCTGGACTCTCTTAGCTTTTTCTCCATGCCGGCATTCGCCTTTGTTAGAAACCATGGAAAACCCAAATCTGCATGGCCGGACCGAGATACGAATACGCGTACCTTCCGAATGCAAGTCTAGAGAGTTAATGCTCACCCACCACGCTCAGTGAAAGTTGTTGCATCGGTCTTTTGGAACAACAAAACGATTTTATTAATTTAATATCCTCATAAAGCGTAAAATCAGAAACCATAGAAGATAACTTTATTCTTTTACAAACGAGATGAATGCAATCTTGAGCAAAGACTGAGTGATTATTTTTATGAAGAGAGTTCAAACAGTAACAGTAACTAAAGTCTTTGGTGACTGGCAGAAAAGTGTTATTAAGCTGTAAACATCATCCCTTTCCACTGAGTCTCCTTCACCTCTTTATTTTTACCATAATTCAATCCATTATTTTTAATCGGCATTTTTTTTAAATTGAATCAAGAGTTTAGGGGAGCGATTTAGAAAGAATTTATTTTGCTAGTTTCCTAAAAAAATCCTTAAGCAAAACTATAACGGTGTTGTATAGTCTTTAGAATAAGCGTATGGAACATAAGGGGGCGTCCATTAATTACGTGAGGTGTTTTTCAGGAAATCTGGAACCCCCCTCCCCTCTCTGGTGAGATTTTATTTAACTCTCCAGTTTTCACGGGCGGTGACCCTGTCCCCTCCTCACGTTGGGATCGACATCATTTGTAGACCTTTTTTCTGTTAGCTCTACTGTTCTTCAAGGAATTAAAATGATGACGTGAGATTTCTGTCGAATGCCCCCCCCCTCTCTTTCCTTCTTGTTGAGATTTGGTGAGATTTAACTGGACCCCTCCACCAGTTTAACTCCATGGAATTAATACTCGCCCCCTAAGGGAGATGGTTCAGAAAAAATCCGAAGTTATGAAATATTGTTAATTTATCCTCTCGTTGTCAGGGCGAGAACTTTTCAGACCTCGTATTTATTAAATCATTTGCTTCTAAGTTCGTCAAAAATGGCGGGTTAAACGCGGTGTTCTGGCAGTTCGTTTCTTCGAGCTTATTGACAGAGAATATGGTAAAAACATCATACATCGAATAGAAATAGCTTCTAAAACCGTCAAAAATGACGGATTGATCGCAATGTTATGGCAGTTAGTTTCCTTGCAGTTACTTAAATAATTACAGTTGTTAATAATATCGCCCATAAAGTTAAACTGATGAAATGTAGTACATATTTCTTAGTTACTGAAACAACGATATTCCTGGAAGGAGAATATGAGAAAACAACTACATTATCTGAATATAAATAAACATAAAAGCCGTTTCCGAGATCCCAAACATATATATATATAGAACTTCTCGTTTAAAGATAGAAGACAACATTTATTAAGGAAACGATAAGGAAACTATATTATATTGTACGTAGTCAATTCAGATTTTGTTTTTCAGTAGAACTATAGCGATTTATTGTAGACTGCTCCTTTTCATCAGCCCTTATTCCTTAGTTTTGCTGAAAATGAGCCCAGTGTACTTCAGTTATATGGTTTGGTGTACTACATTTACATAATCAAGAGATTAGTTTTGTATAATAGGGTTCACTTCCCCTTTCTGTTTGCTGTTGTTAAAAGTTATACTTAAATTATAATTTAATGAAACTTTTTGTAGTGGTATCCAACAGGAGCACACATTACCATAGACTGACGAAGAAGCAGAGCTACGAACGAACTCCTAAATTGACTTCTAAAAGATTTACATTATATGAAACGGAGAATGGAAACTTTTGTAAACTTGTCTGGAAAACTGAATCCGCATTCCAATGTACACGTGAAACTGTTCAATCTCGAAGAAAGGAGTGTGCTTATTCCAATCACCTTGCAACTATTCGCAGAACTTAGCTCCTTGAGTCCAGTCGCTTATGGATGCTGGTAGCTCTGTTGTGCATTAATAGTTGTTACGTTCGTTTTAGTTTCATCCATTACAAAGTAGGCTGTTTTCTACGGAAACTGTTTCTGGACAGATTGTTATCCGAGATCGAAATAACCTTCAAAGGTTTGAGGTTTTATGTCTTGAGAGTTTAGAAATCACCAACATACAAACGGTACCATTCACATAACTGTAGGTGATTAGCATTCTAACCTATAACGGCATCATGGAAATAAATAGATCCTGAGGTTTCGTAAGGTAACCTTACTTGTTATATCGTCTATTAGGATCAAATTCGTTGACGAGAGATAGTTTCATTGCAATCAGATGTTAGAGATTTTAACCGCTCAATTCCGAATATTACGCTGTGAGGTTGTTAAATTATTGCAACATTCAGACGCATTTGGAAGGGCTGACACCTCTTTAATAACATTAGCCTCTCAACGTAGTGGTTTTCATGCATCACTACAATATGCATTTTTTAAAAGATCTCTTCAAAATGCTAAGCAAGAAGTAATATCTACTATCGGCCTTCGCTGTGACTGTTGCTGGGTATTTCTATGTTGTTACCCCCATATCACATTATTGACAGTATCAACAGTTTAAAGCTTTAAATGTATTATATCATGGAGGTAGGCGAGCGGCTTTTTTTTTTGAGAACGTCAACGCACTTCCTAATATTCTGCATTCAACATAAATTTTTTCCATATAGAGTCCCACATTAGCGAGTATGTTAAACTACCACTGACATTGTCTGGAAGGTTGTTTATAAAAATTAAAAACGTGTGATACTCTTATAACTGTATCCAATACTCCTATCTGCTAATAATTATAAGAGGAGCGGAACGCACTTTCAGCACCATAACGTCCAGCATTCTGATTTTTACCGGACACGAAGTTTTTAACAAACTGAAACACAGAAACAATGAAACAAGAAAGACCTTTGTTCTCCGTGCACCATTGAGTACAATAGGGGGCTGAAGAGATCACAGAAACAGCGTCTCGTTTCAATAGCCTTTTGTCACGCTTCGTTATTTGGCAATTCGAGGTGTGTCTCGTTACCTGAATTAAAATTGTAGCACGCACACAAAACTGAATTCATCCTTTCACTGGCAAAAGTATAACTTACTACAGCTTGGCACCGATTCGCTTAATAGCCCGAGTTCTATAATTTTCAACTATAACCTTAAGTAAGAAGTGCAGCCTTGATAAGTAGGAATCCAGCACAAAGAGAATTTATAAAAAGTGACAGTAACACAAACCACATATTTCCTTGTTGCCGGAATTTTGAGTAACAACTTCGTACGTACTCGTACTGAAGGCAAGTCATTAATACCTTTCCTCAATAGAGTAAAAAACCTACTTGTTCTAAATAAATCGTTAAATTACTCCTTTTTACAAGCATAAATAAAATGATCTAACACAGCCTACACCGAAAATTGCTGAAGATCATCCAAGACGAAAAAAAACTGCATAAACTGTATATATTATAAAACTAATAAAGCAATAACCATATTTACACTCCAGGAGACTATATAAAATGTTACAGTGAAATAAACAACATATTTTTTCGATGTAGGAAGCTTGAGTAACAGCTTCTTGTTTACTCATATTGAAGGAAAGTCCGAAAAAAAATCCTTTAATATATTCCTTTTTATAAGTATAATAAAAAACCTAGTTCCACCATTCGAGCTATGATATACCGGTGATTGCGTTAGTTTATCCAAGATGGAAATCATTTTTACGTAAACTATATTTATTATAAAACTAATATAAGAATAACCATATTCTTTATCATCAGGTATCCATATAAAATAGGTATAGCGATAGTGGACGTTAAAGTCCTTTTCGAATAAACTTTGTGTCATTTGCTTTAGTTCGTTCGTTCCAGTGGAAAACGGGTGGCAGGTGAGGAATTTTGCTGGTTGAATTCAAGGTAAACATTGGCGGCTGAGGACCGGATGCATATTGAGAGGAGAATTAAGAGTAACATGTCGAAATAGAGATGAGTTTGACAGTATACTGACGCTTGATTTCAGACAAAACGGAGTGAGTAAAGAATCATTTACAGCTAAGGGAGGTAGAAATTGAAATATATTATTGATAAAGGTGTTGGACAATTTATCAGAAACAAAAACAAAAAAATAATAATAATAAATTAAAAGCAAAAACTCACATGATACAGAAGCAGGTGTATAGGAAAAAAATCGTTTTGGCATAAAGTTTCATAGTAATTAATTACCGAGAATGGTGGTGTAATGGTTAGCGCTCTGGCCTCGCATTCGGGAGGACGGCGGTTCCAACTCCCGTCCGGGCATCCAGATTTGGGTTTTCCATGGTTTCCCAAATCAAATGCTGGGATGCTTCCTTCAAAAGGTCATGGCCAAATTCCTTCCCATTCCTTGACCCCAATCCTTTCCCGTCTCTAAAGACCTCGCTTTTAAGAGACGTTAAGCAGTTAAAAAAGTAATGAATTAAAAATAATAATCACACTACTAACGCTGAAAGTTGCTATTAAATATATACAAATTTAAGGAAGTGTTATGAATTAGTAATATATGGTCAACACTGAACAAGTGCAAATTACGTGAACTTATCTTTGTGAAGTTATATTGATGAAACAATACTTGATATTTCTTTGAGTGTTTATGAAAGATTTCTCAACATTGAGTATTAGCAGACTTCATCCTCTGAAGTCTTCATGGAATAAAAAATGGATAAAGTATTAAATAGAACCAAGAAATTATCTAGCACATTGCTCCTGTAATAGACTCGAATAGAGATAGTTCTGTACGTACTTCATCGTAATACTTTTTTTTAATAACGCAACCAAAATAATAACAATTAAGCCTTTAAGACAGTATTTCTAAGGCACGTTTCATGGCTGATGAAGATTACATTGCAAACATTTTGAAACCTTTGAAATCCAGGAACAGTAAAAAAATAACTGTTGCCTTCCTATTCTAAAAAAGTCAAGTTGGAATAATTTTCCTTTTTTCCCTCTAAAGCTTTGTCCGAAAGAACATATATATATATGTTGTGAAGAATTCTACAGTTCTGCTTAAAATCAAATTCTCCCATATTTTTTACACATAAAACAACTTTCTTTACATTAATAGCGGTGGTTGAGCGATTTTTTATTTCACTTTCCGTCGGCCGCGGGCATCTATGTTCGCGGTGGATTACAGGTCAGCTGGCGTAATTCAGATATCCACTGGCCTATGCAATATTTGCGTGCCTTGTTCCACAAGGAAATTATATATGTGTGACTTTTTTATGAGTTACAGATCCAGTACATCCTAGTTACATCTTGCTGGAAATAACAGCCGGTGTCACGTTATAGCCTGAACATACAAATCGACGCTACAATCATAAGGTGAGTGTATTTCTGTTTTTTGCGCTATTACTGGCCGAATCCCTGCTGCCGAATTTCGGGTGCTTGCGGTCGGCGGGAGTGAGGAGAGAAATCGCTCACCAATCCTACGATTACGTTCCCTGCGGGAAGACACTATTTATACGAGGCTTTCCCAAATAGATTATCCATCATCTAAGTGGTCTACCAGTAATCATACGTTATTTATATTCTACTAATCTCAAGTATTTGATTGGACGAAAAAGTAAAAAAATTAATTAAAAAATACAGTATTTACTACACAAAACTATGCCTGTTATATTATTCACAACTATTACATAGAAAATATTAATAGTTTTCGTCCATAGATTTATCATTCTTTTTCTAATGATTGGTAAGTACATTTTTATCTGGAAATTTAAACTAGGTTGTTTCCCTAATGATGGAAATTTATTTACCTGTTTATTTTTTAAAATTTATTTATTTGTGTGTGTGGAAGACAGTGATGTGTTTATATTGGAATGGAATGACAAAATTAAATCATCCAGTACATTTTTTAGTATTAATATTAAATGCAATCAGTGATAGGAAGAATTTTGATCGGGTCGGATATTCTGGCTACCACAGATAAGCAACGCACGGGACGAAATTCCAGGTACCCTAGCGCCCACCCGACGCGACGGTCGCCGGCTTTGAAAGGCGAACAATGGATAGTCATCTTGTTTGTCCCTGTGGGATCAGCTAGGTCTGGAAGTATCCAAGGGAAAGTGGATGACCGGCCGCTGAAATTTTCCTACCTGGTGTTTTTGGGAGGTGAACGTCCAGAATATTGACGAAGTTTCGGCGGATTCTCACGAGAAACAATTCTAGCAACTAGAATGCTATTTTAGGAAGAGGCACCATAGCAGAACCAATCACCGACGTAAAAATTTCCGCCTGATAGTAATTTCTAGGTATTTTTGTGCTCATGTTGAAAATACGTCGTTGACAGGCATGGCCAGTGACAGAGAACAGGTGAGCCACAGTGGACGATTTTTTTTAAGACACTCCGTGCCAGTGGTTGAGGTCATACACTCTGGGAGTGGTTCTGTACAGTTTGTAGAGCCTGGAGTAACTTGGCACGCTCCGTACTTTGCTTTCTGAGGTGGGAAAGCATACGTTGATTCTGCAGTAGGCATAGTCGCTCAGGTCATTAGTGTTGTAGCGAGCTGATGCTGCAACATTTTCGTCGTCGACGGAGCAGTCTGCACCGTTACGGTAAATGAACAACGAGCTTAACATTGTGTACATCAAATCATTGAGACTAGCCCTTAATGGAGCGTCCATAAACTACGTAATCCCATTTTGGACTCCTCTGAACCCCCATCCCCTCCCCCACGTAGCCTGATAAGTAATGTATTTTGGCCTACTGATTCCAGAAGGAATTTTGTAATGTTTTCTCTTGTCAGACTATCGTAAATTACATACGGAGATAATTAAATGACGGAAAGCAATAGACACATGCTGTTGTGTGTTCTGTATCTTATTTTAACTGTGGTAAATAATATGAATGAAAAGCTGCCTGACTTGGATCACAACACCCCTCCCCACACGCAGCACAACGTAGCTTTCTATCCAACCCCCCCAACTCATAGACCGCGCCACGTAGTTTATTGACGTTCCCTTAATGGCCCTGTCCAAAGAAATTTTGAACGATTAAGAATTATCGCTCCAATAAGCTGTTCTAGTGTTGTTTAAAGTCGCGAGAAATTTCGACAATGTTTATATGTGAAGGATGGACAAACTTTTGTGTAATTTCACATTTGATGGCTAATGTAATAATATACCATGACGTCCGACAGACTCAGACAAATAAAATTTATTTTAGTATTTCATCACGATCCTTGGACTCGTGAATATTATTCCTTGTTGTTTTAAAGGGAAAATAAGTAATACCAAACGAAGAATGTTTGTCATTCATCGTAAAATATTTGTTATTTTGTTAGTGGTTTGTATTTGTTTATTGGCAAATGGAAGAGACGCAGTGTGCTACATTTGATTTTCAACTCCTTTTATTCATATTAAAATTAAATACGCCTCCGTCTGTAGTCGTATAAATTAACAGATAAATAGCAACTCAGTGCAATTTTTAAATCATAAAGAGAACAATAACTTTTTCATTCTTTCCTACCAACCAAGATAAGATAAAAGATAATATTTAGTATACGATCGCATGGAGCAGTGTATCTTTGGGAGTTGAGTATGAAGAAGGAGTCAGGCAAGAAAAGATTGCAGTATAGCGGACGAATCGTACGTCAGAGTATACTCTTAATATATTTGATGGATAATGAAAGAGAATGTTAGTAGGGAGAACAGGTGTGCAACAATAAAGAAAACATTGAACCATGTAAGGTGTTGAATAAACTGTATCAGTGGTGGAACGATCAGATTGAGAGATATTCTGTTTGTGAAACAATGGAATAGAAAAGTCTGAGGGAAGTAATTTTTTTTTCTGGTGCCTTGATCTTCTTAAAATGAATAAATAAAATGTTCTTTGGTTATTTTATATGCTGTGTTTAAAAGTGAACTCATTAACTATTTAGTTTAATTTTAATTAGGTAAAGAGATACTAATTATTTGATTTAATAGAAATAAGTGGGGTGTAAGGGTTTGGGAGAGACAATACTAGTTATTTCCAACCAAATGTCAACCTCTCCTTCACGTGGTGCACCCTGTTTGCACGGACGAGGCTCTGGCGACTGAAAGATTCTCGGTATAAGTAGTCACCCACTGCCTGCCAACGGCCTCCGAAAGGAGGGCGGAAGAGCGGGGAGTGGTTCAGGGCACCCTCTTGCCCTTGGAGTTGGAAACGGCCCCTAAAGGCGGATGAATCAGAAATGATCAACGGCATGGGGATGCAGAAGGCAACGGGAAACCACTGCATTAAAGACCCAAAGGGTATCCCGAGGACATGTAATCCTCTCAAATTACATATATCATGATGGCTTCTTCCTGGGTAAAATATTCCGGAGATAAAATAGTTCCCCAATCGGATCTCCGGGTGGGGACTGCTCAGGGAGGAGTCATCAGAATGGATAGAAACATTCTACGAGTCGGAGCGTGGAATGTTAGAAGTCTGAATAGGGCAGGTAAGTTAGAAAACTTAAAAAGGGAGATGGAACAACTTAAGTTAGATGTTGTTGGGATTAGTGAGATTAAATGGAAGGATGCACAGGATTTCTGGTATGGGGAACACAGGATAATTAGAACACAAGCTGTCAATGGAGTCACTGGTGTAGGATTTGTAATGAACAAGAAAGTAGGGAAATGGGAGAGTTATTATGAACAGTTTAGTGACAGCATTATTTTGATGAGGTTAGAAACTAAGCCCGCCCCAACTACGTTAGTACAAGTATATATGCCAACGTCACAGGAAGATGACGAAGAAATAGAAAAAATATACGCTGAAATTGAAGAATTAATCCAATATGTGAAAGGGGAGGAAAATCTAATAATCATGGGTGATTGGAATGCAATAGTGGGAGAAGGAAAAGAGGGGAATACTGTAGGAAGTTTTGGTCTAGGTGAAAGAAATGAGCGAGGAAGCAGACTGCTAGAATTTTGTGAAAGATATAAGCTAGTAGTGGCGAACACACTGTTTAAGAACCATGCAAGAAGAATATACACCTGGAAACGTCCTGGGGATACAGGCAGATATCAGCTAGATTATATCATGGTCAAACAGAGATTCAGGAATCAAGTTCTAGACTGTAAAGCATATCCAGGAGCAGACATAGACTCGGACCATAATTTGATAGTAATGAAGTGCAGGCTGAAATTCATGCAAATAAGGAAGCAGCATAAGCAGAACAGACTGGCGGTGAATAAGCTGAAACAATCTAGCACAAGAGAAAAATTTGCAGAAATGGCAGACTTAGGTCTAAGAAGTAACTGTGAAAGGAGCTCAACCGAGGACGAATGGAATGCATTAAAGATCGAAATAATGAATGCTGGCAAAGAAACATTAGGCTATAGGGAACAAGCTGCCCGAAAACCTTGGATCACAGAAGAAATTTTGGAGCTGATAGACCAGAGGAGAAGGTACAAAAATGCCCAGGATGAAGCAGGAAGAGAGCAGTACAGGCAATTTAGAAATCAAATAAATAGGAAATGCAAAATAGCAAAAGAAAAATGGCTACAAGAAAAGTGTGAAGAAGTAGAAAAGGAAATGGTTGCAGGGAAAGTAGATGTTGCATATAGAAAGATCAAACAGAATTTTGGAGAAATGAAGAAAAGAGGTATGAACATTAAAGCTGCCGATGGGAAACCTCTTTTAAGCTCTGAAGATAGAGCTAACCGATGGAAGGAATACATTGAGAAACTGTATGATGGGGACGACTTGAACAATAGTGTATTGGAAAAGGAAGGCGATGTCGACATTGACGACTTAGGAGATCCTGTTTTGAGAACAGAATTTAATAAAGCTCTGAATGACTTGAAAGCAAATAAGGCAGTTGGAATTGATGAGACCCCTGCAGAACTTCTTAAATCTCTAGGAGAGGAAGGAATCGAAAGATTATTCAAGCTGATATCAAAAAGTTATGAAACAGGAGAAATTTCAACTGATTTTAATAAAAATATCATCTTCACACTTCCAAAGAAAGCACAAGCCGACAAATGTGAGAATTATCGCACCATTAGTCTAACATCACATGCTTCAAAATTACTGACCAGAATAATATACAGAAGGATGGAAAGGGTAGTAGAAGAGATAGTAGGTGAAGATCAGTTTGGGTTTAGGAAAAATCGCGGTACAAGGGAAGCAATTCTGTCTTTAAGATTAATACTTGAAGGGCGGATCAAGAAAAACAAAGATACTTTTATTGCATTTGTTGATTTAGAAAAAGCTTTTGATAATGTTAGGTGGGACAAGATGTTCAAAATTTTAAAGAAGTCAGGTCTAAAGTATCGAGATAGAAGAATACTCTATAAACTATATAAGAATCAAGTGGCTGTAATAAAAGTAGAGAATCACGAGAGACATGCATCCGTTAAAAAGGGTGTGAGACAAGGTTGTAGTCTATCCCCGTTAATATTCAACTTGTATGTAGAAGAAGCAATGAAGAAAGTCAGACAAAAATTTCCATGCGGCATAAGTTATCAGGAAGAAAAAAATCAGTATGCTATGATTTGCTGATGACATTGTCTTGTTAGCAGAGAGGGCTGGGGATATTGAGAAGTTATTGAATGGCATGAACAAAATACTGAAGGAAGATTTTGGACTGAATATAAATCAAAGTACGACAAAAGTGATGAAATGTAGCAGAAATGACACCAATAGTAGCAGATTAAATATAAAAATAGGATCGGATGCTATAGGAGAAGTGAGTGAGTTCTGTTACTTGGGAAGCAAAATTACAACCGATGGCCGAAGCAGGAATGATGTTAAAAGCAGAAAAGCACTAGCAAAAAGAGCCTTCATGAATAAGAGAAACCTTTTAGTTTCAAATATTGATCTAGGAATTAGAAAGAACTTTTTAAAACTCTATGTGTGGAGCACAGCACTTTACGGTAGCGAAACATGAACTTTAGGAATACCGGAAAGAAAGAAACTTGAAGCATTTGAAATGTGGTGATACAGAAGAATGCTGAAAATTAGGTGGACAGACAAAGTAAGAAATGAACGAGTTTTGGAAATGATGGGTGAGAAAAGAAGTTTATGGAAGAAGCTTACAGGAAGAAGAGACAGGCTTTTAGGTCATACTTTGAGACATGCTGGATTGGTTAATTTGTTAGTGGAGGGAACAGTCGAAGGTAAGAACTGTAGAGGTAGACGGAGATTAGAATATATGAAGCAGATAATTAAGGACGTGGATTGTAAGGGGTATGTAGAAACGAAAAGGTTAGCACAGGATAGAAAGGGATGGAGGATTGCGTCAAACCAGTCGAAAGACTGACGACAGCAAAAAAAAAAAAAAGTACCCAGCATTTATAATACGAGAGTAAGAAATAGCTTCATTGAGTTCAGAGGTGAGTATTACCACCCATAGCAAACGTGAAATTCTACAGATAAATATGAATATTAATTTACAGTAATGATGAAAATTTCTCCAGCCACCGAGATTCGAACCGGTTAAAACCGTGTTAGGAGCTGTGCATATCATTGCAGCTACCAGCTGAGCCAACGAAGTGTGTAGTAGATTCATTAGAGGAGTAACACAATGAACAAGTATTTTTGTTAATAGGGAAGAATCCTTAGTAACTAGTTGATACTTAATGAAATAGCAAAATTCATGTTGATTCCACTGTCGTCACTTTTCGACACCGAGCGTGGTGGGCGAGCGGTAATGCCCTGGCCTCGCATTCGGAATGACGTGGATTCGAATCCCGATTTCGGTTTTTTTATGGTTTACTCCAGGCGAATGCCGGGATGATTCCTTCAAAAGGCCATGGCCGAATTCTTTCCCCGTCTCTTGCCCCCATTCCTTTCAAACCTCTAATGACCTCGACGTCGATGAGGCTTAAAGCCATAAGCAACAGAAAAAAATTTCTGACAAAATATTCTGGCTACAAAAAGCATTGATGACTGCAAGTATTACGGGGAACATTTGTATCAGGAGCAGCTCCATCCAGATGTATTTAAAAAGTAATGAGTTCCCTCATATGCCTATTGCACTAGGACTGTAACAGCAGGAGATAACTGGTCGTTTATGGAATTTTGCATGACACCTCACATTACGCTGGGTTAGTCTGATTTACCGTGGAGTACTGTACGTGAGGTCCGCAAGGCTCTTTAGGCAGCACGCGGCCAACGCGGATGTTGTGCATTACTTTATAACGTCCTGCAGTGTGTTACGGTGCGTTTATCGATTATCGATTGCCGCCGCTGCGAAGCATTCTGAACACTTAATGGTGTTTACGTGGTCGGGGACCGCGTGTGTAATGGGATTATAAATGATTCCGCCAGCGACACAAATTAACCCAGAGCGTAAAATAAAAACGCGGCCTGAAGTGATTAAAAAAACCCCGGCCAGCGTGTTTCAGTCTCGGCGCAGAAATTTCTGCACGCAGAGGCATGATCATCAGATCAGCAGAAGACAGAATAATAAAGAAGAAATTGACACTCACAGAATATTCCATCTCCGATTACAACCTGGTGTTACAATTGCTAGTTTGTATCGGTCGTCATTGCCTAATCTCCAGGTCAGCTGAATTATACATAAAACCAAATCATACGTACACTGGATGATAACTGAGAAGTAGCATCTGAATATATAATGCAAATAACAGGCTGTGGTTTTCATAAGCTGTGAGAAGTACAGTATTAATTGAAGGCGACGTAACACATCAACTGAAATAAAACGACTTTGGTTGGTCGGCTGAGTACTTGATACATGAGCAAGGATAATGTAGTAGCTAACAACCTCACGAAGGGGAATAAAGGGAACCACCAAAAATAACATCACGCTTGAAATTCAAAGAGTCAATTGAATGTCGTCAGGTATGCAGAGGAAAAGTAGCAATACTGCCAGCACTGAATACTTGGGCAAAATATGTATTGAAATATCGACATTTTTCATGGAATAATCGATATTTATCGTTGATATTTTATTTGGAGTATCATTTTAAGTACCAATTCCATACTGTTGTATGAACGCAATTCAGTATCCAATTTAATACGTTACATATATATTGAATAAATATACATACGCACCGATATGAAAGCATCTTAGAAATGAATTCGTCGTATCTCAAGAGCATTTAATGAACGGTTAAGAGATTAAAAAAAGCTGTTAAATTTTAATAGGTTTACGTTAACGTTATACTTTAATGTTAACGGTTACGTTATTTTTATAGTTGAATAATACTGATTAAGCATCTGTTGAGGGTTTTTTTAAAAAAATATTTTATTGACACTTGGCCTGTTGGCCATACAGTCAAGATACATTATATTTAGTGCTGTATCTATATATATGCATGCGCCCACATTAACATATACGCATTACAGATACATACAAATCACTGTTCATTAAAACTAAACAATAATGGGGGTTGTACCCGGTTATATTGCTATGTGGTTTCTTGTTATGAAGTGCACCATCCTCACGGCTTCTGTTCCCAATTGGTTTTTTTCATTGCCGAATAACATCGGTTAATGAGTTAACGAAATACCTGATGTGCCAAGCCTTTTGTGTATAGTCCGAAAGAGCGGCTTCTGCAGTTAACTTGGCGGTAATGGACAACAGGAGTAGATTGACGGGGGAACAGGTAAAAGAGTTCTTTTGAAGTCTAAATCTGGCGAATGCTGGTTTTATAGATTTAAAAAATAAATAAATTAATAAAATTATAGTTTTTTCTGAAGGCGTCTTTAATTTTCTTAAACATTTTGATATGTTTTGGGAATGTTTTTAGATAATTACTAGCTTTAGGCAAAAATATCAAGGGCGCTAATGACCCCGCTGTCGACGCGCCCTAAAACAACAACAACAACAACAACAAAAATATCAGTATATCAACATATCGATATTTTTTTCTAGATCTACATCGATACTGTTTGTAAATATCGATACGATATTTAGCGGTATATTTTTTTCACTTGTTCATCCTCAGATACCGGAACACGAGAAGTACGATAAAGCTACCAAGACGTAACTATTCAGATTATGACACGCTGTTGTCTTTTGGAGGTATGTCTACATCAACAGTTTTCTCACTTGTGAATGCGAGTGCGGGCCAATGTTGCAAGCGTCTGCTTGTTAACGCGGTGAGTGTCCTGCCACTCCATATACGTACGCAGAGGGCTTCCATCTGCATCTAGATGACTGTTTCCCTGCTGTGGTAGTTGGCGCCATGACAATATATTTGGAGGACTGCATGCCCAGTGCGGCCTAAATCATTAGTGTTTCTAATTGGATATGAGATTTCCTGGGTGCTACTTCCTCTCCCTCTAATTGAAATGGCAATGTAAATAAAGGTGAAAAATGCAGACTGCTTGCTTGAATAATGACATCAAGACTAGCTGTATAAAGTGAACGTAAAAAACCACTAATTAACTACGAACGCAACCTGATCGATAAAAATGGTTCACTGTTAAAAGTGGTTCACTGTTAAAAGTGGTTCACTGTTGCGAAGTTCCTTGTATTTTTTTACCACGTCACGTAGAAACTAATACCCCGATTTGTATGGGTTTTTCACAGTGTGATAGCTAGTGGTTTAGTTTTAAAACTACGGTATATCTTATCACTCTACGTGACCGGGGTACGGAGAAAGAAATGATAATCTGTTACCGAGAGTGGTGGATGAGCGGCTAACGCTCTGGCCTCGCATTCGGGAGGCCGCAGGTTCGAATCCCCGTCCAGGCATCCAGATTTGGGTTTTCCATGGTTTCCTCAAATTACTCCATGTGAATTCTGGGATACTTCCTTCGAATGGCCATTGCAAAATTCCTTCTCGTTCCTTGTGCACAGTCCCATTCCGCCTCTAATTATCTCGACGTCGACAAGGCGTAATGCCATAAGTAAAAAAAATAAAAAAAATTGATAATCTTTCTGTAACCACAACACAGGCCCCACAACTAACGTTGCATCTAAATAAAACAGATCTTTCTTAACTACCCCACAAAGTTCCAAACTTCATCACAGATGCGCTTTTGATTCTGATAATATTTTTTTATTAAGACATAACTTTGGTTATTTATATCTTCAATTTTATGGTAAATAGTGTAATAGGTTACACGGAAAAACATATATCAAACACTCCAATACATTGTGATACTTATAATGACACTACATCACAAACACCAGATAGATTCCTGATTAATGGTTCTGTTTAGTATCGATATTAAAACTTGGTCGTATTTGTGTATAATATTTCTTCCTTGCATTAAAATGCCTAATTTTTATGTAGTTTATGAACATCTGATTAGCTAATTTCTCTAAATTGTATTACGTAAAAATAGACAGAAAATGAATTTCAAAACATTATTGTTTCATGAGTAACGCCGGGTGTAAGAAAGTAGAAAAAAGAAAAGAAACTTCTCACTCGTTTAGGATTTTGTCGCTCTCCGAGATACTAAGTGCTACTCGAAAAAGAATAACAAACAAAATTTCCAAACACATTAACCAGCACACCCTATGTCCAGGCGGACAAATACTACTCACAAACAAAATTCTCAACTCTTTTTAATCGATCATCGTATTTTTTTTCAGTTTTGTGGGAGGACCGGTTATTGGATTTTAATTCCGAATATATAATGTGTTGGAATTGAAGTTACATCAAACAGAGTGAACTACACTACAACAATCTTTCGAACTCTATGCGACAGGATAAATGCTCAAGTGAATTGTATAATGAAAACACAGCCAAACCTGTTGCAAATAAATATTCAATGAATTTATTGACCGGTTTCGACCCGCCTTAAGGGAGTCTTCTTCAGAACTAGTTAAAACATAATACATAAATCTAAAAACACTTAGCCAGATAATATATTTTAATGTGTGACTCTAGTACAGAAGTGTACTATTTTATTGAGAAGTGTTTTTAGATTTATGTAATATATTTTAACTAGTTCTGAAGAAGACTCCCTTAAGGCGGGTCGAAACCGGTCAATAAATTAATTGAATATTTGCAACAAGTTTGGCTGTGTTTTCATTATACAATAGAAGAAATACCGTTGCTGTTGATGCTGCCATGCTCAAAAAAAAAAAAAAAAAAAAAAAAAAAAAAAAAAAGCTCAAGTGAATATCTCTGAGAATTTCTCAAGAACCAAACATATAATACAGATCGCTTCAAACGGGAACCCCTGTACATTAGTAAATAAATCGATAGTGTGCGAAACACTGATGAAGTCATATGGTTTTTTTTTTTTTTTTTTTTTAACCACACGCAGGACATTTAACTAAAGACGCTGAAATTATTCCCTAACGCGTTTTGAATGGTATATGAAGAAATAATCAAGATTACTCTTCAATCAATCAATAATTTACTTTGTAATTTGGGAAAAATTGATTACATTGGTTTTAATGAACTTATTTCTCTGTAGCGAATTAGCATTAATTAATTGAGTAGGTGTATAAAAACATTCCGAACCCCATACCAGTGCACCCGACTGAAGGAAACTATGTTACACTTTGATTAAGTGAAGTAATGTTAGTAAAACGTAAAGGTAGTTCCCATGTAGGCATTTGAGGTCATCGCTGTAACACTGAAAGACATAGAGTTGTTTATTAAATTTCAAGTCATGGGTGGTGCAATGAAGGTGGGCTATTAAGTGCATGCTCCGGTCACATACATCCCTTTTTCTCCCCGCAACATGTTGGACAGAATGTTGAATACTTCTGCATACATTAAGCTTCAAAATTTGTGGATCCATTTACATACAGCGGATAAGCACGTAGCCACAAATCTACACACGTCAACTAGTTTTTAGCTGAACTCCTGCATCAGATGCCAAAGGATCGCTTAGTTAACCTGGTTAAAAACGTTTTTCTGATGTTTGTATTTCCTGAAAAAAAATTATTAAATAAATTAAAATTAATTCATTGATATTTAAAAAAATTTCCGCAAAAATCAATAACTCGAAACCATTAACTTAAATAAAAGTTCTCTGTAAAAGGATATTATTCACAAATACAATTTACTTTTTTTAAGATAGGTACTGACATGCTGTATTTCATTACATATGCAGGCTTTGATGCAACAATCGTAATAGAAAAAAAGAGCAGTTGTATCGTTGCTCACGGATTTATAAAGCAATTTTTTTATTGGCATTCAGTTGTTTCAGCACTCACAAAGTACAAACCTATACAATAAGCTAAGAACACTAGAACATCGTACATCCAGGTAAAATGAAGGTGACTGCATAAAGTTGCATGTAAATTACAATTATATCGTGTTACAATTATTAGTAAAGTTAGTTAGAACTTATTACTAATTATATCGTAATAACTTTATATGTCTAGGAAAATGTTATATTTTAAATCTGCTTGTCAGTTTTAAAACAATAAGTTATATGTGCCTAAATACTTTTCTGTCACCTAGAATATCTCCACTTTATCAGCTACACTAGTTTTCAGTAAAATCAATAATCTGAATAATAATAAGAATACTCAACAAGATGAAAAAAGCCTTCGGACAGACCTGCAAGGTCTACAACCAAAATAACATAGGAATCCAATCAAAAATTAGGCATTATAATGCAGTTTTTAAACCCAACGCTCTCTACGCCACAGAAACACTCTCATACACTCTCATACATGGCCAACGATATCATAAAACGCAGACTAAAATTCTACGGTCACATGTACAGGATGTCAGATCACTGATTAACTAAGCAGATATTCGACCTCATGCAACCATCAAAAATACATAACAGCTGGTTCGATCAAGTAAGACAAGACCTGGAGAAAGCAAATATCCAGAGATCAGAAATCATAGATCACATAATCGTCAGACAAAAACCCACAACTGGGTAGTCATGCAAGAGATCAAAGTCAAGAAGATCGGCGCAACTTGGACAGAAGAGAGTAAACTTGCCTTCAGTAAACGGATGCGAGAATACTGGAATAGCAAAAGAAACTCAGACAGAAAATGATTAAGTTTTGCGCAGATCTTTATAGGTCTATTTGCATAAAATAATAATTACAATAATAATATTTCACTTCCACCTCAACCGAAAAATTTGTAGCATTCCCTTCAATAAAACCAAGAGTAAGTCATCAGCGTACCTACGTTGCATACACAGAGGAAGATTTTCCCGAGGTAAAGGTCATGTTAAGGATCCTTGAAAACACCGGGCCTGATGAAAAGTATATTACAACTTTATCTGGTGTGGAAGCCTACAGCACTTTGGTAGTCAATTAAATATCTAAAAATTTAACATTTAGTATCTTTTAGTTTTTTGCCAGTAGTTGATTAGACCTTTCACAGTGTATTGTTGTATTAGTACATGATGGGAGTGAAGTGTTGTTCCAGCTTTTATCTCCGCGCTGTCCCTGCAGTATCGCCCAGCTGGTAGCGAGAGGCACTGTGGTGCTCGTAAGTAATGCTCTCCATCACTCAGACCAACTTGCGCAATTTCCGCCGCTTCCCTCTGGAACGGGCCGTCCAGATGGTCCTCAGCATCCAGAATGGAGACGGAGAATGGGAGGCGGCGATTCGCGCCTCCTCGAGGAAGACCAATTGGAGGGCGTCACAAGTGAAGTGGGAATCAACACCCACCGCAGTTTCTTGGTTTTGGAGTTAATCTGCTCTTGATTGACTGCCATCAATCATAAATATTTCTATTCATTCATATTTTTCTGATGATTTCGGTACATATGTGGAGGTAAAGGCTCATGATGTCGTAATGGCCTGGTGACGGGGTTTTGTATTGAATGCGTAATCCGCCTAACCTAGTCCGGTAATCCTAACGGGTTTAGGGGACCTGTAACATCAAATCCGAACCACGGAAGCGTTCTGGTTACTTCACATTACACAGCAATCTGTGCCAGAGGTAAACGTCCTCTGAACGTTCCAGCCGAGATCGAAATGCAAACCGGGGATTTTTCGATCGCCAATCAGACGCCTTAACCACTGAGCCACCAGTCCGATCTAGGATAGTTAATAAGTTATGCGGTCATTGGTTCAAGAAAATATCAGTTAGTTTACAAGTTCAGGAAATCTCATGTTGTAAACTCGAGCTCCACTTTTAACATGAGTACCTTATAATTATGATCGTTCGTTTCCACACCACTATAATCAACTAGAGTAGATGTAACGGGCCATAGTTCAAAAGTCAGCCTGAAAAAAAGAGTATGGTTAAAATTATCGGCACTCAATTTAAATTCGAAATAATCAATCGATATTAAAACAGTAATGCTGCACAGGTTAGCATTAATTTTTTTATTTTATGACCGTTGTCTCACGCTACCATAAGAGCTGTGCTTCGTCATCAGAGATTATATATTACATCTATGGAAGGTTATTGCACCCAGTTGTTCGAAAAAAGAAAAAAAAAAAGTCGTTCGTAAGAAACGTGAAGTTAAAGGGGTGAAGTGGGTAAGAACTTTGAGTTAAACAAATAATGCACGTACTAAAAGAACCATTTCCAAATTTAAGTACAGTGAATTTTGAATGCCACAGTATGACTGTAGTTGGTGATGTGATGTGCGTAGTGGACGATCGGTAACGCTCTGGCCTTGTCTTAGGGAGGTCTCGGATCCGAATTCCAGTCAGGTCATCCAGATTTTGGTTTTCCAAGATTTCTCCAAATCACTCCAGGCGAATACCGAAATGGTTCCTTCAAAAGATTATCGCCTAATTCATTTCCATTCTTGGCTGTCAGTTCTTTTCCACCCCTAATGACTTCATGTCGACGGGGCCTAAAGCCATAAACAAAGAAAGGAAAAAATATACTGGACTTTTTATAAAATCCATCAAAAATTCCAATGGTGTTAAGACTGAGGAGCAAGGTAGCTATGCAATTGGCCCTGAATGATCAATCCACAGAACAGGAAAACCGGTCAGAGGAAATTCTAAGAAAGTTCGGATACCTAGAGTAAATAATAAACTTAATGGCAAAATATTTATATTTCTCGCTTGAAAATGATATTGTAAGTACTATTGTCTCAGAGTGCTGTCCTGAAACCAAATCACATTACGGTCACGTTCCGCACTGTTTAAAGCATCTATTTTAACTGCAAATTCTGTTACTGCGTGAAGTGTCTAAACTTGGTACTACGACATTTTGTGAATAAAACATGAGATGTATAATGTTTTCTGAATATTTTTAAATGTTCTCTGAAATATTTGAAGTTCTTTTTTAAGCACCTTTATAATCTTTATATCACATGACTGGCGTATATAACAGTGATTTTGCCGGTTCTGAAATAAGAATTAGTACATTGTAACCCAAATTTGGAACGTGTGAAACGACAATACTGTTCAATTAATTTCACAGACTTCTCACTTACAACTGTTTCCCCTGCAGTGGGTTCGCTAACGGCTTACCGGGAGAGCGTAGAGAGAGAATTAAATATAAGTAATTTCTCGTCAGTTGATCTTTTCCGGCCTACTTATGAAACTATAAAAAGGTCAGATTGATCTGAAAACTAATAAATTAAAACAATTATTTAGACTTAAACTATGACCAATTAAAGATTAATGCATAGTTTCTTTCTAGACTTAGATTCATCAACCGGTATGATAATAAATTTCATTCAGAAGATTCCACACAATAGAATTTCACAAGTTAATTATTTTCGTCTAAACCAAAACACACTTCTTTTATTATTACAAATAATATCTTGAAGCTTCTTTAGTATTTCCCCAACTTTCTCTAAAATTCTTCTTTCAGTCACATGTTATGTTGAACAACGACGATTATCGTTTGGTTTTCTATTTACAAATCTCCTGAATAGTGTCAAACAGTCAATTTTCTACCCGTTGCGTGGTAATGACGCGAATCTTTCATGAATAAATATTCTTAACTTTCAATGCATATATTGCACCATTACTAAATAGCACACCTCCTTCTAAAATATTTAGTGACCTAACTTGAGCAGATTATACGATGAATTTCTACAGCCAATGGATTATCTGTGCGATGTACAGCTTTGTGATGTCTACTAACTAAATTGGTAGTTTCACTTATCTAAACTAATAATACTAGACAACACGTGCGAAAATTTCGCGAATAAGATAAATAATAAGGTTGGTAGTTTTGTAATAGGATGAAAAAATAACCGCCTCATTTTTTTGCAATTGTTTATTTGTTTAGTGTAACAGGTACGTAACAAAAATTGACGCCAGTGAAGCAGTTTATTAATATCTGTGATATGTGCTCTTACTACCTAGGGGCTTGGCTCTGAACTGTCTCATACGCGTGACTTTCACAATTATTACTTTTGTCCTTCAAGGGTCAAATTAAAAAAAAAAAAAATCTTAATTTATAATGTTGCCTAAGTAGAACCCTTAATCTTCAAAATGATACCTCATTTATCTATTTCGGTTAGACATATGGAGTGATAAATAGCTCGGGGAAAAAAATACGTTATGAAAATAATTATTCTTTTGCCCTTTAAGGGTCAAATTTCGTTCTTAAAATATGATATAACCAAAGCGGAGACGTTAATCTCTAAAATGATACATCATTTATCTACATTGGTTAGAAATCAAGGGAGATAAATGGCTCATGCACAAAAACACGTTGTAGAAATATTGATACTTTTGCCATTTAAGAGGCGAAAACCGAACAATTTCTTTCTTAATGTATGGTGTCACTAAATCTGAGACCTTAATCTATAAAATGATACATCATTTATAGATTCCGGTTAGTTATGCCAGATGATAATTCACACACACACAAAAGCATTTAAGAAATTGTGATATTTTTGCCCATTAAGGGTCGAGTCTGGAAAAATTAGGTTCTTAAAATATAATGTGACCAAAGCTGATGCCTTAATTTTTAAAATGATATCTCATTTGTTATTTCGGTTTGTGAGAAATAAAATCTTTTGTAAATAATGTATATGATCTTCTGGTCACCCTTCAATAATCTTAGCACATTACTTTGCGTCGACGAAAAAAACCTGGAGCGACTATAGGAGAGTTAGAAAAAACTATGAAACACGGACACATATTTCCAAAAAACTCAAAATGACTAAATCAGATGATTTAGCCAACACACATGCACACACTATTCTCTACCTGATATAGATGAAAACTTGATCTACCAAGCGAGAACTAAAAAAAGGTCCTTATTAAACTCTCTAAAACTCTAGAGGCATCTCAGTTATGAGTATTACCCGACTAATGTAGCCTGTGAACGTTGGTATCTGACGTTGCCTTGCATCCTAGTTTCTCTCCTTATTTTCAGAGCGCTGGCGGTCAGTGGGTCCGCAGCTGCCTATAACCAATGCGGCGTCCGCACGCTGCCCCAGGGACTTGTCCGCTGTCAAGTATTAATGGGTCGGCCAACCGGAGGCGAGGACTCATGCAAGATGCAGGCCGGCGCGCGTTCTGTCGACCACCGCGATTGGAGGCTCTCACAGCGTTCTCCAGATGAAGTCCGCGAGCCGTAGTAATGGTCAAGCCGATTAAGCTCTAATGTAAGAATTATACCAGCCTCCTGTTTAAAGGATCAGTTTTATGATTCAAAGGCACGACACTCAAAGATTATTTACATTACTGGAACCATAAAGCATAAACAATATAGACTGATAACGAAAATAAATAAAATCTCTGATAAATATAGTACAGGTATAACTGAAATTGCAGCACTGTCATAATCGTGGAGCCACAATTTAATGATGGATTCTCTTCTATGAGAAAAATCGAAAGCAAAGTTATATCCCGCATAGTTCTCGAGATATCGACTGTAAAATGTTAGGTATAGTTAGGTAGGCCTATACTTATGTCTTGTATGACGTTTTTCTTCTGGTCCAGGCAACATTTCAACCTAACCACAACCGGTAGAAAGAAAACAGACACCCACACCCATGTACTGCACGTAGTTCCCTTATTTCTTTGGCGATTTTTTTTTTTTTTTTTTTTTTTTCTAGGTCGCATCTCAACCTAACTACCTAAATCTCGAGAATTAAACGAGATACTGAAATATTTTATCCTTACCTTTCGACTTGTCTCGTCGAGTTGCAAAAGAATCTATCATCAAATTTGGCTTTCCAGAAATTTATCTTCAGCTATAAGCCACGTTCTAACCAAACCACCTCACTTTTCAGAGAGCATAAATCGAGAACTAATCAGGATTTGAAAAATTTTTATCCTTCATTTTCGTTGTTAACACTTTCGAATTGTCTCGTGGAGTTACATAAGGATACATTATCACACTGCGGTGCCACAGTTATTGAAAGGAACTAAAATATAGCATATTTCTCAATAAATTATTATTTAGGCAGTTACAAATATTCCAACACAGTAAGTAGTAACCTGTGTGCTATGTAACCAGCAGGCACTAATGGTGAGCTGATTACAAACACACAGCCGTCCGCCTTACCACGTTCTTCAGAGGCTGCGCTACACTGAATGGAAACATGGAATTCAGTATAGCTTCCTATGTTAAACAAAGCGTGCCTAAATTTCGAATAATTAGTCACGTACTAGATGCTCTCCAAATAAAAGATATTGATTACTCCAAGCTAATAGGGAGATGGTTAGGTAATGCGAACATGATAGAAGTAATTTTAAGTTCTATATCACACATGAAATGCTAAGATTCGAGTGACCTGATTACTTATATCTTCAATTTCGTAACAAGACTAACAAAAGAATTATATTATAAAATTTAAAAACACACGATTTTTAGCAATATGAACTAAAAAGTTAAAAATAAAATTATAGTATAAAAAACGAACTTTTGTTCCAATGTGAACCAAAAGGCTAAAAACATCTTTAAATATAAAGATTTTCTTCAAGCACGATTCAACGTATCTTAAATTTCTGAATAAGTTTGTAATAAGAAAAATTTATTGACCAGACAATTAACTTTAATATAAAAAAGGGTTGGGTGCTCTCCACTTACTTTTCATGATGAATCTACCTTTTCGAATAGATAGCTATAAGGAAATTAAGACATCCCACTTTTTTATATTAAAGTTAATTATTTGATCAATCACTTTACTCTTATTTTTAGCTTATTCTGAATTGGGCAACATTCTATCACTGTTGAACAAAATCTATATATTTAAAGAGTATTTTTAACTTCTTAGTTCACATTTAAACTGTAATTTTACTACTACCAGTGAATGCTCCAATATTCACTTCACGGTGACTGCATCACGTTCATTCAGCATAGCGTAAGTATTAAACCAATTTATTTCGGGGACCGACCATTCACCACTGTTTGTTGGCGCTAACGGGTTTGTTCACGTTGTCAAAAACCCAAATCCATTATGTAACTATGTTTTAAAAATATGCGTGGAAAAACTGTTAGCTCAACCCCGCGGGATCTCGCGATTGGTGCAAATCCAGCGGAAATCCCGCGGGATTGAAAACATTGCGGGATTGCAATCCTTACGCGCGAGATGAATCTCAGGTTATCTGTGAACAGTGTCCGATACATAGGCAAACGAACCCAATTTCAAGTCCGTAATTTTGAGGACTATTTAGCAATTCTTCCGCGTTTCTTAATTCAACCAGAGTTTTTCCGCGATTCGTGAATATATCAACTCCCATTATCTTTGGAGCTGATATGAGAATCTCTGACATGCCGCGTTCTTCTCTACCAGCGGAATGATCTTGACGAGTTATGAGCACCGAGAAAAACCAGGCACCGAAGGGCACGGTTCCGAAGCGTCTCGAGTCCCTCAATTGTCACTACTATGCTTGTTACTCGTTAATCCGTTGTCAACATAAGGTCTGTTGCATTAGTTTGTTCCAATGCTACTCAATATAATAAAACCTTGCTGCTCAGTAGCCACTAAATTCAAGCAGCCAACAATTTAATTGTCTGCACTTGTGAAATATAACACTTGAGACACTGGAAGTTTACAACCCAGTACTTGCAGAATAGTCCTGTCACATGCATAACCAACTGAAGAGTGGATGAGGATCGTTTACTGCAAGAAATAATTGAAGTAGAAATACTTGAAATATGTTATAGGAGTAACGGAATTTCAGGGTAATACCGACGATAAAAAATATGATATCTACTGTTAAATCCAACTGATACAAAGCTGTGATTCGTGGACGAGTCGACGCTCTGCACAGTAATGACATAAATAACAACTGGTCACTTCTGGTAACATGCAGACTGTCCTCCACTTCCTTAGAGATGTGATGCATGATCTGACAAACAATATTTCCAGCAACTTCCGTAGAGTAACTAACCAGCGCCACCGAGAACCATCAGCTACATTCCAGTTCCGCGGAGTTTTCTAGCAGCAATAATAATTTTCAGTATTAACCGCCGGGGATGTCAGGATGGAAGAACCGAGCCTAGTGGATCTGACATTTGGGAGGACGCGGGTTCAAATCCCTGACAGTCCATACTGCATAAAGTTTTCCATTGTTTCTTGAAATCACTCGAAGCAAACGCCGGGATGATGTCCATAGTCGTATTAATACTTGTTACTTCTTCCCAATTTATTTATTTATTTATTTTATTTTATTTTTCGTATGATGCTGTATGACATATACAACATTCAACAACAATTATATTGTATTCAATGAACAATCTTGTTTCGAAGTGAACACACATATATACACATAGCTCAGCGGACAATGCCCGCAGCCGGCCACTGAGACAGGATCTCCAGTCCAGTCCAGTCTCCCATACCACATCTATTCCGATTTAATTTACACCGAATTTACGGCGGTAAGCTGAGTCCTGGTAGTTTTGAGCAGGGATTGGTAATTTGCACTATGCCCTATGGTGTTGACGATGCCCATTCCTCTGTCCAGCTATCTATAGGGCTGAAGGAGTTAGATGTAATACTGACAGCTGTCTTCCAGGCAGTGCCGGCTTTAGGGGAGGGGCCGACCCGGGCGACCGCCCGGGGCGCCGGGGTCTGGTGGGCGCCGCGCGTGCCAGCTTAACTTAACCATTTAATTTAATTATATATTTCTACCGATCGCAAGAAAAACGAAATTCAGCGTATTAACGTTTATGGACTTATCTCGTGGGTGTAGGTATTTAGCATGTGTAACAAGACCTGTCATCTCGTAGCTTGTCGTATCCCTCATTAATAAAAGGTGCGATTTCTATGCAGTTCTCACTGCTCACTGCTCACTGCTACATAGACTATCGAGAAAAGCGAGGGGCCAGGAGACCAGGGGTGGTAGTAGGGTCCGCCGGTCATTCCTGGTCCTTCGTTGCCCACACAAACGCGGGAATGTTCAAAGACACAGCCGCTCACTTCCTCTTTAGGTCGAAGTTCCTACGGACCCTTTGAAGGGTCTTCCAATCTTTGGGACATGTTAAACCTGAAATCTGCAAAATATTATACGAGGAACTCAGGAATGATTATACGAAGGTAAATGTATATAAACATATATATCTACATAAATATAAATGGATAAACATGGGAAGGTCTCGTACAGTTTAATAAAGTCAGTTAAGATATCTTTGCCAGGAAGACGAGCGTCCATTGCAGCATATGCGTCAGTCCAGGACGATCTGTCAGACTGTATGTTAATAGCGATCGAGGGATCACACGCTGACGCTTGGAACGTGGGTTGAGAACCCTGGCGTGTTGTCGCCCTCAAACTAGAAGTATTTGCGATGGACTCGGCTCACCGCATTCCAGGACCGCCCGTTTCCCCACTAATGTATGGACTGCTATATGGAAAGTAACGAGAGTGCTTCCTAAGAAGCGGGCTGCTTGAGCCGCGCGAATGTATCGGTCCCAGAGCAGTGTAGACTCAGCCGCTAGCAGAACAGTTCAAATATTTTAGCAGGGAAAGGTGTTATTTACAGCGGATAAAGATAAAAAATTGGTGGAAGTATTGCATAAATTTTCGTGCATATATGATGTTTCTTCACCACTGTACAAGGACCAATCTGTGAAGGACAATATTTGGAAAAATAGCGGAATTCCTTGAAAGATCAGGTAATAAAAATACAGTATAATCTAACATAAGTTATTTCATTTTTTATTACCACCGTTTCACTCGTTATTATATATTTATTACTATAAAAGACTTCAGAAAACCCAGTTACTTCGTGTAATGTAATTTCAATATGCCAAGTAGTTAATTTTAATTAAAACTTCATTTGGTAGTAATAGTAATACTGATTCTAACGAATATAGCAAAACGTAAAATTTTCTGGCAGTTTCCACTACTCGTGTTATTTTTACTCTAATAAAAAATTGACTGTTGTATCTGCACAGAGACTCAATTTTTGTTCAGATTTAAAATAAAACTCGTACTTTGCTCCGTGGTTTATAGGCATGTTCATAAAAATATTCTTTCATTGACTTATCTTTATCTGTATACTTATTAAACTCAATATTAATAGTTTTCGTAATTTTTCTTGTGTAACACAAATTAATAAATAATACACAAAAATTAATAGGCCTAACATAAATTCACATAAATACTAGTGTGAATTTTTATTAATATATGTATATATTTTTAATATGATACAATTAGAAAGTGTAACTCGTGTTAGTCCTTCTGTACTATCGTTTCTTCGCTTTCTACATACTCGTAAATTCACAAGCACTTCTTTTTTTTTAAGAAAAAAAAAAACCTTTTCAGACCGTCACCGCACCAACACTCGGCCTAATTAAGGAGCATCCATAAACCACGTAGCTCCATTTTGACCTCATCTGAACCCCCCCCCCCCCCCCCCCCCCCACACCTACGTAGCATGGCGTGGCTTTTGTCCCTATTCTTCCCCACCCCACGTAGTACGTAGCTATTTGTCCTTTTCATTCCAGAAGACATTTTGTAGGTACTGTTTTCTCTTGTCAGACTATCGTAAATTACATACGGAAATAATTAAATAACGGAAATAAATATTTACATGCTGTTGAGTGTTCTGTACCCCATTTTAACTGTGACAAATAATATGAATCAAAAACTACATTGCCTTGCTCGGAACCCCTCAGCCTCCCCTCTCCCACGTAGCCCAGTGTAGCTTTCCAGCCAAACTCTCCCTCATCTAGACCGTGCCACGTAGTTTATGGACGCTCCATGACGTCTCGCCCTCTCGCGTCCACACTGGTCCGTAGCTCGTACGTGTGACGGACGGGTTCCTACGCGGTCTTCAGTCTCCTTTAACTTTTAAATTTTGTTGTTTCACGGTATTAATGTAAAGGAAAATTACTTTAAAAATGATATGGGAATCGCAGCTAGGGTTACCTCCCGTACTTTATTATAGAGTAGTGTACAGTATTTTATTTTGCGTAGGCATACTTTATAATCTACGAAATTAATAAGGTATGATAAATACTTTCTTTTGCCTGATTCCTGTTATCTCACTGTTTGTAGCTACGTGGCCAAAAGTACTTAATGCGAGCAATATATATCACATTATTTTGTTTGGGTCCTCGCAAGTACATTTAAATAATTTTTCGAAAGATCAAAATGGGCGCCATTTCTCTTCAACTTATTACTCAAGAAAGCTTCCAAACGAAGAAACTATCAGACGTCGGTGGTTAGTTTATTCAATATCAAACGATAGTGTCTTTTGTTTTTGTTGTCGACTGTTTGATTTAAAGTCAACTGCAAATTTGACCACTACTGAAGGTTTCAAAAAATGGAAACATTTAAGTGAAACTTTGAAAGTGCATGAAAATAGTCCTGCACATAAAAAAGCATTTATTCAATCGACTGAAGCTGAAATCAGGTTCAAAGCTGGTTCAACTATTGACAAGGGAGAACAGCTGGTAATTTCTAAAGAAAGAATACGATGTAACAATGTGCTTCAAAGATTGATGCACATAACCTTGTATTTGGCTGAAAACAACATGGCATTCAGAGGGTCATCCGATAAATTATTTACTCCAAATAACGGAATATTCTTAGGCCTTGTACAATTAATGGCGAAATTTGACCCCGTCATGGAAGAGCATGTTAGAAAGACAGTGAACGGTGATTTGGCTGACCATTATTGCGCCAAAAATATACAAAACGAATTAATAGAAATTATGGCATCAAAAGTTATCTCTACCATAGTATCCCATATAAAGGATTCAAAGTATTACGCAATCATAGCTGATTGTACTCCTGATATAAGTCATAAGGAGCAACTTTCAATCACATTAAGATGCGCCGACATAACAGAGGATGCCGTTAGCATAAAAGAATATTTTATATGTAAATGGAGACTTTCCCGGCGTATTTTATTTCATTTTTGCAAATAGTAGATACAACGGGTGCAGGTCTCACAGAAAGTATTTTAAAAACATTGGGTGATCATGGTCTTGACATTAACAACTGCAGAGGACAGGGTTATGATAATGACGCAAACATGAAGGGAAATATAAAGGCGTTCGTAAAGAATGATGGACATAAATCCGCTACCTTTTTTTGTACCATGTGGATGCCATAGTTACAATTTAGTATTATGCGATGCGGCAAAATCCGTTACCCTGTTCGGAATTTTACAAAAAAATGTTTAATTTATTTGCAGGATCGGTAAATAGATGGAAAATTTTGACCGATCATTTGAAAATATACACCCTGAAAAATTTAAGTGACACGCGCTGGGAAGCTGGAATTGAAAGCGTCAAAGCGGTTCGCTATCAATTATGTGATATGCATGATGCTTTGGTTTCCTTGGCCGATGTTACCAAACAAAGCGATGCCTCGACGTCATACGAAGTGACCACACTGGCAGGACGAATAAAAGATTTCAGCTTTATTGATCCTCTTATAATATGGTATGATGTTCTTTTTCAAATTAAAGTTGTGAGCAGAGCCAGTCAGTCATCTAAAATCAATTTTGTCGACTTTACTGAAATGCTTGATAAATGTTGCTCTTATTTGAAAACATATAGACGAACAGGTCTCAAAGAGGCTATTGTAACAGCAACTGAATTAGCAACGGAGCTTAACACGCAACCAGTTTTCAAACCACAAACTCGACTAAGACGTATTAAACGTAGACCGGGTGAAGAGGTTATTGATGAACCAATAACTGATCCAAAAAAAGGTTTGAAGCAGAGTTTTTTAATGCTCCTTGGGACACCGTGCATATATCTATGAAGGGAAGATTTCAACAGATGCAAGATTTCTCTGCAACGTGGAATTTCTGGTTTAACATTTAAAAAAAAAATCAAAATAAAGAAAAACTAATGCGACATTGTTCTGTACTGCAAGAAAAGTTAACGATCAACTTTAAATCTGACATTGATAGAGATTTATAGTGCGATGAAATTTTAGGTCTCCAGCACTATCTCGAAGACCATCAGGCAACACCTATTGAAACATTAAACTTTATCAAAAAGTACAATTTTCAAGAGTTATACCCCAACACCTGGATTTCGCTGCGTATTCTGTTAACAATACTAGTGACTGTTGCAAGTGTCGAACGCAGTTTTTCAAAACTAAAACTGATAGAAACGTACTTGCGGTCTACAATGTGTCAAACAAGATTAACTAGTTTAGCCTCGCTGTCCATTGAAAATCAAGTTGCAGAAAACCTAGATTTTGCCAGTCTTATAAGAGAGTTTGCTGACAAAAATGCTAGAAAAGTAAGGTTTTAGTTTTATTGTTTTAATTTCCGTTTTTCATTTAATGTTTCATGACTAAATGAAATTGTTTAGAGAATAAATGTATAAAATGTTTTGTAGTATTATATTATTTCAGTAAAAAAATGGTACAAAATTCAAAATATTAAAAAAAAATTATAATCAAAATAAAAGGGCGCCAGATGCATGACTCGCCCGGGGCGCCTAGATGGTTAAGGCCGGCCCTGCTTCCAGGCAGGGCGACGTGACTTCAGCCGTGTTTTGTATTCCCTAACATCTCCATGTATGGGAGGAGCCTCATTGTTCAAAATTCTCGACCATAGTTTTATTAGAACCTTTTGCCTTCTGATGTGAGGTGCTGGGATGTTGCTGAGCACCGGCAGCCACTGAATAGGTGTAGAAAGAAGCGAGCCAGTTACGACGCGCATTGTTTGGCGATGCTGAATGTCCACCAACTGGGTGTGACAGCTATCAAGCCATACGGTGGAGCAGTATTTCGCTGTGAGCAAACCAAGGCTAGGACTGTTGTTCTTAATCTATTTGCATCAGCTCCCCATGAAGTTCCTGCCAGTCGCTGAAGTAAGTGGTTCCGACTTTTAAGCATGGCAGCTGTATTCTGAAGGTGCCTTTTGTCTTCTTCCCAATTCTCGCCCCCCTCTGATGACGTCAATGTCAACGAGGCGTAAAGCAGTTAGAAAAAAAAAATGAAGAGCGAGCTGCACTATTAACATTTTACTGCTCCACATTAGTAATTGAACTAAATTTTTAAAAAAAAACAAAAAACTTTACTCTGGTTCTAGTTAATGCACCTGCCAAAGCGAGGAAAAGACAGGGAACCATTTGGTCATCCAACTGGTATTAGCGATATAAACACAGTTCACAACCTCTGCTCTGGTCCCGGGTGAGAACGGCAGGTTTAACGAGTTCGGTTGTATTGCTGTTCGAGAGACTAACCTGTACGCGTGTAGACCCCGATCGATGTCCTGCAGCCGCCGTCCTTAATGAGATGCTTCGGGGTTCACAACAGTCGTCGCAAGGGCGGAGGATTCCCGCAGCCAGCAACACCAGCTCCGAGAGAGAGAAGACAGTTCTAACTGAGACAGCGCATTCCAAGTCTTGAAACTACGACACTTCACAAAAACCTTATTCTTTCCCGTTCATATCTTTATTGATTAAAAACTGTGATCTTAACTGAACTTCACAGAAACCTTTTCCGTTTATATCTTTATTGATTAAAAACTGTGATCTTAATTTCCTACGAAATATGCATAGTATAAAAAATAGATGACTGATAAGCGTGGTGACAACTACTTGCACCATTTTAGAAAGTATAGTTCCATGGCGTGTAAAATAAGAGGAAGGTTAGTGGTCCTCAAGAGAGTAAATAAGCATGCTTTGTAAAAGATGACAACAAAGAGAAGGTTAATAACTATATCAAACCAGTTGACAGCCTTACTACAAAAAATATGCGTTTCAATAAAAGGTTTTGACACTAAGAGCGTGTAAATAAAATTTACAAAAAAACTAGCTATTTGTATTACATACTCTTTTCTTAAGTTTATTAAACGTTATTCTTTTCCTGATCACTGCCTTTCATAGCTACCTGTTTCATTGGAGGGCAAACCGATTAAAATTTTTTGCAAGTTAAAACTTAAAACGCTGAAATTTCTATTTTTTATTTATTTATCCTTCTATTCGGTTTTCGACGTTAGACATAACGAAGTTAAAGTTCACAAAAAAAAGCTACATTTATTGTATTTTTGCTCTAAATAGGAACTTGATCAAAGTTATTCCGTAAACAAATTGAAATTATTAAGAAATTAAAGCAAACTACACTAGATTATAAAGGATTGCATCAAACATATGCCCTTAAAGCTTCCATATCGGACAACTACTTGGACAAAATTATCTTATAATCATTCTTACATTCAATAGGATGCGAGAGACATTAGCAAAAGAAAAATTTTATATGGACCAAGTAAAAGGAATTTACAGATATCATATTTATTATTAATATTAATTTATAGCAATATTATTATTATTCTACTTCCACTGTATTTGATTAATCTATATAATATAATTTTGTAATCAAAGGTTTATCGCAACTTAAATAGGAAATATATGTTTAATATGATCCAGGTATCTCATGAAGACTGCATCAGTTATCGTATTAGACTTCGTGGTCGAAATTTGTGAATTACTTTGAAAAGATAAATTGAAGTTATCTCTTAAAAATTCAACCAGCTTCATGGTTTATTTAATGCAAAATTCGCTTCGAAATTTCCAATTAAGAGATATTGTATTATTATGAATTAAAGATACCTGGAAGTGAACAGACTGCGTTTTTACGCCTCGTTTAAATGCACATTACTCACGATCTATAATGTGTAGGAAGTTGCGATTTTGCACCAACATTGAATGACATTAACTAAAGTGTATATAGATATTTATTTAATTATCTGTTAAAGTTTAAAAATTACAGCATCTTATCTAATAGATTGTTTTATAACACTCATTCCCTCTCTGGTTCCATTTACTAGTGCATTATCAGTCTATTAGCGTTCAAACTGTGGCAGGCTGCAGTCAACGTTCCTAGGAACTCATTATGACTCTCCTTTTGTAGTTTGGAATATGTATGGGGAAATAGAAAAAAAAAAACTTATTATACCACCCAATTATTTTGTTTCAAAATTAGCACTAAATTTTTGTTCTATTTCCCCAGAAATATTCCAAACTACAAACGGAGTGGCATAATGAGTTCCTAGGAATGTTGACTGCAGCCTGCCACAGTTTGAACTACGATACTAATGAATGCTTTAAATAACCACTCATCTCATTGAACTTTTGTTTAGGCGAAATGAATACTGCTACAGTTATAATGTTTTGCATATTTTGAACTTGACATCGAGCCAAAGTCAGGTCACCAACTGTTGGTGCCATTAAACCATACACATTTGAATCCTTAAGTGCGCATGCGTAGAACGTTAAGTGGGCGTACGCAAATAACACGTAACGCCAACAAATTATTTCTCGCCGTAAGTTTCATTAATATATATATATATATATATATATATATATATATATATATATATATATAAATATAAATAAAATTGTAGAATGAGAGCCTCAGGTTTGGCCATTTTTCCATGCCATGACAGCATGCAATGTGAGACTAAGTAAGCTTCGGAAGCTATTCCTGACACTCATCCCGTAGGAGTTACATGGCAGTGCAGGATGATCACCTGATGAAATTGCTTCAAGGACAGATTAATACGACTGCCGTAGCATTAAATCAACCATTTGGAATCCAGAAAAACTGAATCTTAGGAGATTTGATAAATTACGGAATCAAATTACCGTAGCTATTTTGTTGGCTAAACTTGAAAGTCCCATTCCCTGACAGCAATAAAATAGGATAAAAGAAGCAAGCACAGTTCTCACTTGCTGAGGAAACGAATTTGCACGCATGTCCCAATAAATTCTTTACTGGTCGTGTATTATCAATTTATGTATGATTTTCTATACCGCAATCTTCATACATTCATAGTGGTAGCTAATCACGCTTTGAGGAACATACTAATAAAAATAATCTCTGTGATAATTTTATTGTAGACTTATTGATCGTCAACATCGATGTATGCTCTGGCCTCGCATTCAGGAAGCGGCTGGTGCGGACATCAAGATTTGTGTTTTCCATAGTTTACCCAAATCACCCCAGGTGAATGCCGGGATTGTTCCTTCAAAATATCATGGTAAAATTCCTTCCAGTTCCTTGCCCCGAATCCTTTCCCGCTTATAACGACCTCGCCGTCAACAATCTATAATGTCAGAACAAAAAAAATTGTAATAATAATAAAAAATTGTATGTAATTACATTCGAGATAGGATTGGTAACAACTAGAACGATTTCGCACATTGCCTTTTGGTGAAATCATCCCAGCTTCCACCTGGAAGCAACGGAAAAGCAATCTGGATGGTTGTGTCTTCCTATAATGCTATGTCTGTTTTGCTTGTTTCATATTCCACATTTCTAATCTACAATTATCAATTCACAGATTTATTAGAGTGAAGTCTAATTAATAGGTAAATTCTGTAGGTTAAGAGATTGTTATAATTGTGCTAATTATGTTTATTACAGTTGTATGAACTTCCGCGAGACAACTTTGAATAATTAGTCATTCCCACTTTCCGTGGGCGTTCTATGATAATATTTGTTTTTAATTTGCTAATTACTTGATCACAATAGATAAATGTTAGTCAACTTGTTATAATTATTTTATTACAGTAGTATGAACCTAAGCAATACAACTTTGGTGTTGAGTATTTATTCATTCACGCAGTATGTGTGCGTTCTATGAGTGTATTTGTTTTTAATTATAATAAATACATGTCGGACCACTTGCTGTTATTATTTTTCTTATGTGCTGTTATTGTTAATGGATTGGTACTACCCTCATATTTTTTAAAAAAATTCAGTCTAATCAAATCACAACACACAAACCTTTAGAAAGTATTTAACAGAAAGGTAAGTTCCCGCAGAAAATTGGACATGTTAAGTTTTTTTAAACGATTTAACCAGTCACCCTCAACGTACCGCTACATAGATTAAACTGAAAATTTTCGTTTATAAAATGTACTCATGAAAACATGTTATTATTTTTTTTTATCTCTTGAGAACATGGATGCCATGAACAAAATCACAGATAATCTACAGGGTGTATATTGTAGATCCCGAATGAGTTTCGTAATTACAAGTAAAGTTGTAAGACAGTGTAGCACGGAAACAAATTAATAAAAAAACATATTTTTTTGTTTTTGTAAAAGAAAAGAAAGCTTATCTCGTACATTACACCATATACTGGGTTATAAACGTGCACAAAACACCTAAATAAATCCATCTTATCATTCCAAAACTTTTTTTGCCATTCTTGTCCCATTCATATGGGTCTATAGGTTATCGTTAAATATTACCAGTACGAATTACATTACTGCACTGTTTTAAATATGGGTTAAACAAAAGATCTTATAACAGATTAGGTAACGTATCACAGCAGTTGGCTTGAATTTTATATCAGATATCTCGAATAGAAAATATCTGATTTATAAAAAAAAAATGTTGACCAATTTGCAAAATTTTGAAAGAATACTAACTTAATGAGATTTTCCCTCCACTTTTTACGCCTTAAGAGATGTGGAAAGCAAAATGGGTTCGGATACAAACTTCGACCTGTCGTATCAGTCGTTCTGGTTACGAAATTTCAGGCGGATTTCCTTAACCAATTTGGCAGTAACCAGATTTCTTCTCGTCTACTAGACGCGAAGAAATTAACATGAATACACAGTTTTAATACTGACAATGAAACTTTCGTTTCCCACTCAAATTACTTATAGATGCTACAATCATGGCTGTACAGTATTAAAAGGCAGTATTAGTTTATTATTTATTGTATTTTTTCCATATGCCTTTACGCCTTGTTCACGTCGACGTTGATATGATTAGTGGTAGGAAAAGGATTGGGAGCAAGGAACAGAAGGAATTCGACCATGACCTTTTCAATGATCCATCCCGGACTTCGCCTGGAGTGATTTAGAGAAACAATGCTAAACCCAAACCTGGATGGCTGGTTGGGGATTCGAACCCGCGTCCTCCCGAGTGCGAGGCCACAGCGTTAGCGCTCACCCACTACGCTCAGTCTGGTATTAGAAAAAAAGACTGTAAAGAACTGAGGAACCCAGTTTTCTCTTCTTCTGATAGTGTATTATGTTTGCAGAGACAAGGCTCTGACTGTCGAACGATTTTTGCTATGGTACAAGCAATCACTGCCTGGTAATTAGCAGTCTCCTTAAAACTGGACGATGGAGTGTGGGGAGTGATCTCGGGTACTAAGTTGCTCTTGGGATTGGAAACAGGTTGCTAAGTGCTGATGAGTCAGAAATGACCACTTAGGTGGGGATCTAGAAGGAAAATCGATGCAACTGCATTAAAGTAGAATTAATCCTCTCAAATTATAAATTGAATGATGGATTGTTCCAGAGTAAAGTATTTCTGTGATAAATTAGTTCCAAAACAGGATCTCAGGAATCCGGATTGTTCAGATAGAAATAATCAGAATTAATAGAAACATTCTATAAGTAGGAGAGTTCAACGTATACCCTTCACGCACGAGACATATAAATAAAGTTATTCCTAAAATTTTAGTTTTAACAGAATACATAGGTATACAACTTTATCTTGGCATTAATTCTACTAAAAATATTGATTATTGATAAAAAAAATTACGATTCTTCTCAACTACTCTGGTTGTAAGTGAATTACAGTTGATCAATTTTTATTCTTTGAATTATAGAAAGGAAACTCTAATATGATAACTTTTCGACCCACTGAACCACAGTGGAAACGTTTTACTCAGCAATAATACAGCTGCGACAGGCTTGCCAACTGAACTTGAAGTTGGTCACAGAACCTTTTTAGGGCGTTGTATATTTACCGATATTGATGTGAAAACCTTTAGTTATAAACTATGTCTGAGGAACTAAACCATGATTCTCTCTCTATGAATTTGTTTATTAGATCGTTATATTGGTGTTCGTGCTCGTCATAACAAAACTAGCCTTTTAGCCCGTCGAAACTGACGGGCTAAACGGATTGTTCTCACGGGTCATTTGTTTACAGTTGCTTAACCAAACAGAATTGTTATAAAATAACGCTCAATGCATTTCCACGTGCCTTACGCTGTAGCAAAAAGTTTAAGTTGTCCTACTGCTACAGATCGCATTTCAGCGTAACCAAAAACTGATATAATGTCAGTAATAATGCATCAGGGTTAAAAATAAATAAATCTTAAAACTTAAGTTAAAATAGGCGACACAGATCTCAAAAAATATGAAGCTACTTTCTTTAAAACGAAGTAATGTTTTCAGTAACATGGCGCTAATGAAAAACACCTACATTATTTTTGTTTTAAAACTTAAGACACTCATGCCCGTTTCTTTATCGTCAAATGCCAGTTGTCATTCTGACCCAGGCTAAATTCCAATAAAATTAAAACTTCCACTAACAGTGTTGCTCGAAAACTACAGCTTTTATCTTATATAACGATAGGCAAAAAATTAATCAAAAACATATACATCTATCGAATATAAATCAATAAAAAGCAAGTAATAATATCTCAATTTAAACTGAATGCATATTTTTCTTTCAGTGTTTTGGTAATGAATTTCTTCTCACATTCTTCAGTAAATACAACTGTTATTAAATAACGCTCATAACCTCTGCTGCGTAGTAATATCTTTGGCCGTTATTAATCTATCAACGAAGGCTGGGTACGTGATGTTGGCGTTACGGACATGGTTACGAGATAATATAGCTTATCCTTTTACTAGTATAGATGAAACTGGTTGCTGGTTTGAGCGAGAGAGGGAGAGAGATAAAGTAATTTCACAATATGGCTAAAGTTTTCATCAATAATTCTAATTACTAGTAGCAGTAAGTGCTATCTAATTCTCGCGGAACTGGAATACGTGAATCTGAAGGAAGGCGCCCCGAGTCGTCGCGTCCCAGGTGCTGCCTGTTCCAACGCGCAGAATGAGATCCGAGATTCCCTTCTCGCCGCTCACCGCTCTTTTTTCTCTGTTGCGGTTTTAATTAAAAACGCCGCGGTGTGCCATCTGAGGAGCCATCTCCCACGTGATAAGCTGCCAGACAGGCACGTTGCTGGTACCTGTGCGATGTCCGGAATCCCAACTCACCAGCCATCCTTAAAAAAATACTGCATTAAAGATTAAAACGGCTTCTTCAAGTCTCATACCTAAACTCCGATATATATAATTAATGTGTTGCATAAGTTAATTACTTTACGCCAACGATTATTGTGAAGAATAAACTGTTTCTTTAAGTAATTTACCCCAATATAACAAGACAATTTACTTTGATCATGGAGATCAATGCTTCAGTGAGACGATGGAAAATTTGAAAATTTTGAGCAAATAATGTAGAAATTTTCTGAGAGTGGTCTACAACGAACAGAACAGGTTGGACCTGCGTGTTATTTTATTTTCAGGTTAAATTCTGTTTTGTACGAAACAGTATTTGTAAATAACGTGTTTATTGACTATTTTTCCAACACACGCAAATTTCTCACTTTTTTCCTTATTTTTTTTTTTTTTTTTTTTTTTTTTTTTTTTTTTTTTAAAGTTGAACACTCTCTTATTACCTACTATTTTGATTAGTGGATATTTATATTTCTCAGAAATACTTGGTAACAGACTATATTTAATATAACACGTATTTTCCTGATGATGAGGAAACCATCAAACTTAATGATGAATGTTGCACCATCACTTCCAAACTGACTGGGTGATATGATAAAACTTGGTACACGTGGTTCTATTTTTCCCAACCAGAAATACTGAACTGATAAATCGACCTCTACATTACCTACTTGCGAGTAGGATGGGATTGAGTCGTTTAAATATATTTATCAAATGGACCTACTGGCATGACGATGAT
>JARYHS010007739.1:0-14927 GCA_031002005.1 Vandiemenella viatica
TACGTGATCGTTGGTTGCGTGTGTGAAGGTTGCTCACGCAACTCCGAGTATTTATATTATTGCCTATGTTTTATAAACTATTTTTTTTAAATCTATAAATTTTAAACTAAATTCTTAGGATTATTGTTAGCGAGAAGAAGTATTTATATTTACCTGTAAAAATAAGTTTCAAATCCGTGCCATTGTTGTAAGCTAGTCTCTTTTCTTTATCACAAAATACAGTATTGCTTTACAAATAGCCGAAAGCTTTTATTAAAAATTCTAGTGTAGGGTAACATTGTGGTATAAGTTATTTAACAATTCTAATTTCTTAAATATGGCATGTAATTGAATCTGTTGCCTGAGTTCCGATTGTTTAGGTTGCTTAATTACCAAATTTAGTACGTTGTGTTCTGTTTAGAATATAACAACTTGTTATTTAATTGGTTCTGAAAAATAAAATAACAACTTGGAAGTAATAAACAGTAGTATAAAACCTGGTGCTAATATCAGCGTAAGTAAAAGTTCATTGTAACTTGGTGTATTTTACGATTTGATGTTTCTTTTACGCTCTGGGGTACGAACGATACCATCTTTAGTGCATTCGTACAATAAATACGAACTTTTTCCAAGTTATCCTCGCTAACAAATGAAATTGTTAAAAAGTTAAATCACACTTCGGTAAGGCTCTTTTCGCTAGTTTGCTTTTAAAATCATTCCTGATTCGGCCGTTAGTTGCAATTTAACGTCCTTAATACAATTGCGGTCTAGGAATTATTATTATTATTAATTTAATTCCAATTGAGTTAACACTCCAGTGACAATCTTCTGTTCATCCAATTCCCCCCCCCCCCCTTTTTTTTAAATCATCTTTTGTAATTGGAATATAAAATTCCTCCCCATTTAACTTTCCAATTTACAAATTTTAAATTCCTTAAGAATTTTTGGCAAATTATTCATTACTGCACCCGGCAATCTGTTCCAATCCCTGACACCCCTACCAACAAAATAAAACTTCCCCACTCCCTTATGCATGAAATCGAGAGCTAGCTTGTGGTCATGGTCGTCCTTCCCCTTCCATTCACTATTCCTAATTCTTTGACCAATATCCCTCAAGCCCCGTCACCAGCATATGCCTTGCACATTCCCAGCATTCTCTTCATCCTTCTCCTTTCCTCGAATGACTCCCAATTAAGCTCCTTTATCATACCAGTTACCGACTGGGTCATGCGATAATTTGCACAAACAAATCTAGCTGTCCGCCTCTGCACACCCTCCAGCTCCTGTATCTAATAGCCAAAATGTGGGTCCCAAACCGCACCAATGATCTGACCAAAGTTTTGTAACCCAATTCCCTTCCTTCTCTGGTACATCCTTTCAGCACCCTCTCCAGTGGAATTTTCGGAGGGGGGCGGGGGCAAAAACTTTGTTGCTATCCCGACTGTCGGCGCCCCGATTGTCAGTCACGCGCGCCCACCTGCATAATTGTAAGCGTCCGGAAGTCAGTAGAGCTAAAAAACGATTTCACAACATTCAAGACGAATGGATAAAACGGATTTTCCACTTTCATTATGTTACGTTTTTAAAACACTGTTTTTTTTTTTTTTTTTTTTTTATGGCTTTCGGCTGCTGAGGCCATACAGCCAGCTCAATGTGAATAAGTCATCATGCTGTGTTTATATTCAGTATCCATGCCCGCGGCCGGATTCGAACCGGCGACCTTCGGCACGCGGAGCTAGCACTCTAGCCCCTGCGCTACCGAGGCCGGCAACACTGTTGTTCTTTTGATTCTTTCTTGAAGTACAGGGCGTTCGCCGGAAAACGCTACCCTCCCAGTCTGTTGCCGTCGGCAACTTGCTCGGACAGTGAGCTAGCAGTTTCCGCCACGCGGCACCGTGAATCACCGCACTGTTTAACACCTCCGCTGCCCCAACAGTGCAGTGCAGTGACCCTTACATTGTTAAGAACGGTTTCATTGCATTGTAGCTAGTTTGTGACTTCAGTCTCTTATTAATCAGTGTGGTGAATAAACGTTTCTTTGCGGTTTGGCTGGTTTGGGGCTTCATACTCTTACTAATCTGTACCGTGTTTGAGTGTGAGTAAAATTATGGTTCGTTACAGTTTGCAACAAAGAATATTTCTCTACGATACATATGTGAAGAAGAAGTCGTTTAAAAAGTGTCGCAGTAAATTTCGTCGCGAATTTCCTGGCGCTTTACTGCCAGCTAAATCAACAATTCTGCGTCTGGTTAAAAAGTAAGAGAAACGGGTTCATTTTTTAACAAAAAGAGACTGTCGGTCAACCGTATTCTCACAGAGGAGAAAATTGACGATATCGCTTTTCGACTAGAACAGTCACCCAAAAAATCATTAAGTCAGTTAGGGCAGCGTGTGTCTCGAAATATGTTCAGAAGATGTGAAATGTGCATTACACAAGAGGGTCAACACTTCCAGCATCTTTTATAAGGTAAGCTAATGAATTACGTCACATTTAAATGCTTAGCACACAAGTTTATGAAGTTTATGAAGCGTAATTATTATGAAATAGTCCGCGGCCGACGGTCGAACAATGCCGGAAACTGAGCGCTCGCTCGCCGGGAGCAGTTTCTTCCTTGTAGCGCTAACAGTGGGTTGCGTTTCCCGGCGAACGCCCTGTATATTGCGAATCGCAATTTGCGATATTCATTATCCGATAAAAGCTATGTCGCGATTAATAATTATTTTCAAGAATGATTCTAATATTTTTTTAACACTGAGAATAATGTTTAAAATCAGATTCGTCAGGTTCTGTCGGTAATAATATTACAGTAGAACGACTGGGCATAACCGGTGCTTCAAAACGACATTGTTGAGGTTTATTTGTTGATATTTTTTTTCTTTTCTTTTTAAAAAGTAAAGGTCGGTTGGTTCACTGTCACCGCACTGACAGTTGGCCGTCGTCAGTCTTCGGTCTCCTTTAACGTTTTCAGGTAGCTGTTTCATGGAATCAATGTTCAAAAATTTCCATAAAAGTGAGTTGGAGATTGCAGCAGGGATATCGCCCGTAATTTATGGAAGAGTGCTGTATTTTTCGTAGTCGTACTTTGTAATATACAAAAATTATAAACTACGTTAAAATACTTTTATAAACCTGACTTAGGGTATAACCTCACTTGTTTATCTATTACATACAACGCACTCTTAACATTGTACTGGAATGAAAGATTCTCGTGTATCTCAACACAGTCCCAAAGAAATGTAAGCGTCGCTCATTTCACACTTGAAGTGTTTGTTTTGTTCCAAATTCCTTTCGATTCACTCAGGCCCGCCGCTAGCTGTTTGAGCGCCCGCGTGCAATACCGATTATGCCGCCCCCTGTCTAAGTAGCCAGTGGTGGATTTAGGAAATTTCCGAACCAGGTCAGAAAACTGTGAGATTGCCGCCCCTTCAAACATTATTTGCCGCCCCCATTGTTGCCATTCCGAGTGTCGCCGGCCGCCCGAAGCAGCTGTTGAGCTAAAAAAAAAGGTCGCCCCTTACATAATACGCTGCAAATTTCGTCGCGGCGACAATGGAGTGGCAACTATCGCGGGCCGGCGACTGTCGATCGCTCGTTTTGCCGCCCCCCCTCGATGTGCCGCCCGCGTGCGGCGCACGCGTTGCACGCCCGCTTACGGCGGGCCTGGATTCACTCCATACTTTTTATTAATAAATATTCAGATTATTGTATGCTTTAAATTAAATACACATTGCAAAGATAATTAATAATAATAATTTCATTTGATCTCGTATCGGCTGTGCAGTGCACCTCCATTAGTCACCACCTAGCTCGAAAAAAATACCTACAAGCTATGCCATAGGTGAATGTCGATTTTACAGCTGAGACCTGGTTTGAATCGGGGACCTTCAGTGCCCCAATGGTTCGGCGTAATCATCTGAGTCACCATATAAATCTATAAGTAATGAAAAATAAATATTCAAACAAAATACGAACTCTTTTTATAAAGCATTTATTTTTGCAATCCCAAAATACGAATGTACTTTTATATTTTTGAATAAATATTTTTCAGTAGTTCTGTCTGGTGACACAGATGGTTATTACGTGCGATTTGGGTATGGACAGTCCTTGGTTGAAATCCGGGTCTCGGCTGTATTTTTACACGCCTTAAAAGCGACCTTCTCCTCTGGCAAAGCTTTGATTTATAAATGCAGGCAAGCTAGGACTCTTCTTACATTTTACCAACATCTGATGACTCTGATTCCTCTGTTGGTAGTGCCACTAGTGGCGACAGTACAGAATCTACTGGCAGCACCGCTGACTTAGAAACACTTCAATACCTTCATAATAAGGACATCTGCCTAAAAAGTTTAAATAGTTATCCAACAATAAATAAAATATTTTTAAAATATAACACTTGTTTGCCAAGTTCCGCCCCTGTGGGACGACTCTTCTCTTTCGGGGGGATAATAATGAGACCCCACTGAAGAAAAATGAGTGATGAGATGTTTGAAAAACTTATTATACTTAAGTCTCATTTAAAACCTTAAGCAACACTTGTACATTGTAGTAAAATATGTTTCTAAATAAAAATAATACATTTTTTTTAAAAAGTATTTTATCTTAAAAAAGTATCTGGAAAATATGTATTTTGTATCTTGTATTTCAAATACCTTTTCCAAAAGTATCTTGTATCTGATATCTAAGATACATTATTTAAATGTATCTTGTATTCAAATACTTTTTTCGGGGTATCTTGCACATCTCTGTATATATGAATACTTATGTTTATTAATTATTATTTCCAGTTGATTTTATTACTATTCCGGAACTAATTAATTAAGACACTGTGTTATTTTAAACCTAATAATGCCTTAATATAGGACAATACAGAAAGCTTTAACAATCGAAATTCAAACTAATGATTTGAACTATTTTTGACGGTATATAAGAAATTTAACACTATAAAATAACTTAAACTACTATTTTTACCTATGGAATAGTATTATAGTAATTTAACTATCAAGCTTATGCTAAGTTTAATCCAATGAAACGTGCAATAACTAGCAATAACGTTAACAACAATGACGCGAAATTTAAAAACTGTTATTTATAGTGTAATCTTAAATAATTCTTCTTGCTAGCAATAATTCTAAGAGTTTAGATGATAATTAAAGATTTTAAAATAATTTAGTCTACAAACACTTAGCTGATGAATGCAAAATCGCAGTTTGATGAGCAGCTCTCGACAGACACAGCCAATCGATCGCACAACCAGAGATTAAAGACAAAAAGGGTATCCCGAGGACATGTAATCCTCTCAAATTAAATATATCATGATAGCTTCTTCCTGGGTAAAATAGCCCCCAATCGGATCTCCGGGTGCGGACTGCGCTCAGGGAGGAATCATCAAAATGGATAGAAACATTATCCGTGTCGGAGCGTGGAATGTTAGAAGTCTCAATAGGGCAGGTAGGTTAGAAAACTTAAAAAGGGAGATGGAACAACTTAAGTTAAATGTTGTTGGGATTAGCGAGATTAAATGGAAGGACGCACAGGATTTCTGGTCTGGGGAACACAGGGTAATTAGCACACTTGTTGTCAATGGAGTCACTGGTGTAGGATTTGTAATGAACATGAATGTAGAAAAACGGGTGAGTTATTATGAACAGTTTAGTGACAGGATTATTTTTTGAGGTTAGAAACATGCATTAGTACAAGTGTATATGCTAACGTCACAGAAAGATGACGAAGAATTAGAAAAAATATACACTGAAATTGAAGAATTAATCCAATATGTGAAGGGGGAGGAAAATTTAATAATCATGGATGATTGGAATGCAATAGTGGGAGAAGGAAAAGAGGGGAATACTGTAGGAAGTTTTGGTCTAGGAGAAATAAATGAGCGAGGAAGTAGGTTCCTAGAATTTTGTGAAAGATATAAGCTAGTAGTGGTGTTCAGTCTGCCAGTAAAGGCCCCTGCCAGGCAGACCTCACACACAACACGCCTGCACGCCGGGATACATATACGACTCCAAACAGGCGCAGAGACATCAAAACAAACCAGGAAAACAAATAGAATCATCTAGAAGCTAAGTGGGACTATTTCTTACAGAGGTCGCCGTACTACCACACAACGGAATTCCTGCGCCAGGCCGCCTATATAAGCGTAGCCGGCCGCTCCACCGCCAGTTCCGGCCTGACCGCGGAACCAGCTTCAACTACAGAAGACCACCGGAAGTTCGCGAGAAGTAGAAGCCGTCTCTCTCTACCCGGATCAGGACCAGGCTAAATTTCTCGACGGTCATCCGCTAACTGTACCACATTTGTTATTGTTTACCAGTGTTTTGTGTACATAGTAATAAACCTCAAGGAACCATTAAGTGTAGTTCACTTCAGTGGCGACGAGGTTGGGATAAGAACTCTCGACCATCATGGCTACGCCAGCAGCACCTACGGAATGGCAACAGTTCCTCCAAGGACTTCTACATCAGTTCTTCGAATCTCAGAGACAACTGATTGCGGAAGTCAGGAATCTCCGCCAACCCACGGCCCCGCCTCCGTTCCCAGCATTCAACGACGACGTCGAAGAATGGGAGACCTACGAGAAGCGCATAAAACAACACTTCGCAATTCATCACATATCCAAAGAAGAAGACCAGCGTGCATATTTCCTTTCCTGGAACCAATCAAAGATGTATGTCTTGCTCACCAAACTTCAGCCACAAGACCCCGACACCCTCACCTTCACGACCATCTGTACGACACTGAATGCATACTACAGACGCCGGTACCATGTCGTCGCGGCCCGCGTCGAATTCTATCAATGCCGGAAGAAGCCCGATCAGACGTATCGCCAGTGGGCGGCCGAACTCCAAGGCCTTAGCAGAAAATGTAAGTTTCAAACTCGTTGTTCCCACGAATCCTACGCCGACGACATGGTGCGTGATCACATCATACAGGCTGCACCAGATGCCGCACTCCGGCATGACGCCCTCAAGTTAGAGGACCCATCCCTGGAGCAGGTCATCGAACTTGCCTACAAATTCGAAATATCTACGGCCGCAGATCGCCGCCTGGAGTCCTGGGCGGATGTGGCCGCAATCCGAACCGACGTAGAGGACACACAGGACGTCGCCGCCATCCAGAGCTCCCAGTCGCGCTCCTCCCGACACCACAACCGGGGACCGCTTCCTCAGAAGGACATCGAACCGGCCCGTTCCGGCAGGGGCACCAAGTCTCGGCAGCAGCAGCGGATCCCGCAGCGCCGACGCCGCAGCCCGCTCCGCCTACCCTCCTGCCCCGCCTGTTATTCAGCACATGAGAGGGAAAATTGTCCGGATCGTTGGGCTGAATGCTCACGTTGCGGCAAGGAAGGACACCTGGCGTCCGTCTGCCGCACCAACACCACCAATGCCAATCCCGGCTCTCGCCGCCCAGGGTCTTACCAAGACAGGTTGAGCGGCGCACCTATGGATATCAATCAGGTAGACACTTCCACAGCATCCAAACTTTTTATTGACGTTACGGTCAATGGCAAGCCCCTGCGCCTACAAGTCGACACAGGAGCAGCAGTCTCATTGCTTAATTATACTACTTATGTGCAAATTGGCTCGCCCCCCCTCTCGCCGGCCCCCAAGCGCCTCCTGACATACAACAAACAGGAAATAGCACTCCTGGGACAGTTCACAGCAAACGTCATGTATAAGTCTGTACATCGTTCAGTCCCCTTTTTAGTAGTTAACAGTTCTCTCACAGCAGACTTATTTGGACTGGACGCTTTCCGCTTATTCGGATTTTCAATTGAGGATAATATACACCTCGTATCTCAGCATGTTCCTTTTCCTGAAGTGGACGCCCTTTGCACCGAGTTTCAGGACCTGTTCTCACCAGGCGTCGGCTGTGCAAAGGACTTCGAAGCATCACTCCAACTCCGGCCGGACGTACGGCCTCGATACTTCCGGGCACGCCAGGTACCCGTAGCGCTTCAACAACCACTTCAGGAAGAACTTCAACGTCTCCAAGACGAAGGGATCCTCCAGCCGGTGCGGTTCAGCCCCTGGGCCACGCCGTTGGTCATAGTTCAGAAGCCAGGACGCCGCTTACGTCTCTGTGGTGACTTTAAGACCACCGTCAACCCGCATCTGCTGGTAGACGACTATCCACTTCCGAGACCGGACGACCTCTTCCGTAAACTAGCAGGAGGTACCTACTTTACAAAAATTGACCTGGCAGAAGCATACCTTCAAATCCCTTTGGATATCCAGTCCCGACAATACACAGTCATCAACACTCCCTCTGGCCTCTTCCAACTCAACCGGCTCATGTTCGGCTTGGCCAGTGCTCCAGCGATTTTTTCAACGGTATCTCGAACAACTTCTCCAGGATATTCCGGGATGCATCAACTATCTCGACGACATAGTCGTCACGGGACCCTCCGCTGCCGAACACATGACCAACCTCCGCCTACTCTTCCTCCGCCTCCGTGCAGCAGGATTAAAATGCAACCTTTCCAAGTGTCAATTTTTTCAACAATCCATTTCCTACCTGGGTCACATCATCGCTCAGGAAGGCATTTCCCCAGCATTTTCCTATGTGGACGCTATTTCCAACTTACCTCGGCCTCAGGATCTACATCAGTTGAAATCTTTTTTAGGCAAGATTTCATACTACAGAAAATTTATACCCTCAGCAGCACAAGTGGCAGCACCCCTGTACCACCTCTGTCGCAAGAATGTCCCGTTCCGTTGGACCCCAGCTTGCGAGACCGCATTCCACACCCTTAAACAGCAGCTCAAGTCCGCAGCATGCCTCATGCCATACACTCCAAACCTCCCCTTGATACTTGCCACAGATGCATCCGATTACGGTGTGGGGGCAGTTCTGTCTCATAAATTACCAGATGGCACGGAACGCCCCGTAGCCTACATCTCCAAAGCCCTATCGGCTGCTCAGCTTAAATATTCTCAAATCGAGAAAGAGGCGCTAGCTATTGTTTTTGCCTGCTCCAAATTCTATTCCCTTTTATATGGGATTTCTTTTCATCTCATTACCGACCACAAGCCACTCCTATCACTATTTGATCCGTCCACACGTCTGCCTACCAAAACATCCCACCGCATCCAGCGTTGGGCACTATTCCTGTCCCAGTTCAGATATACCATGCATTTCCGTACCACCTCCAGGCATGCCAATGCAGACGCCTTATCCAGACTACCGCAGGGACCAGACCTTGCCTTCGACAAGTCGGAACTTCTGGTGTTCCAGATCGACGATGACATACAAGAAGCACTGAAGACATTTCCAGTCACGGCCTCAAAAGTCGCGGCAGCCACAGGGGAGGACCCCCTCCTCCGTGTCATCCGACACCACATCCAACACGGGTGGCAAACACGTTCCCCTCCACGCCATCATCAAGACCTCAAGTTCTACTACTCCATCCGCCACCAGCTCTCAGTAGTAGAGGGAGTGCTCCTCCGCACAGAACCAAATTCCACCCCGAGGGTCGTCGTTCCGAGATCCCTACAACCGACAATCCTCCAAACTCTCCACCAAGGACACTGGGGAATTGCCCGCACCAAATCCCTTGCCAGACGCCATGTATTCTGGATCGGCCTTACCACGGATGTCACGGAAGATGGTGCGGCGCTGTACCATCTGTGCCCAACAACTGCCCCGCCCCCCTCAAAAGTTCCTTTCCTGGCCGGCACCGTCCGGACCCTGGGAACGCATTCACCTCGACTTCGCTGGCCCATTCCTAGGCCACCAGTGGCTCCTAGTGACGGATGCCTTTTCCCACTTCCCATATGTCGTCCGTTGCTCCACAATCACCACAGAGGTCACCATTTCAGCCCTCACGAAGATCTTTTCCATCGAAGGATTACCATACGCTATCGTCACAGATAACGGACCGCAATTTCGAAGTCGGGAATTCCTATCCTTCTGTACCGCCAACAATATCCAACACCTCCTCACCCCGCCCTTCCACCCCCAATCTAACGGGGAGGCGGAACGGCTAGTCAGAACATTCAAAACCCAAATGACCAAATACACCACAAGTCACAAACTCGAAGAGGCATTGACACTCTTCCTCAGTTCCTATCGAACCACTCCAGTGGGGGCCAAAAGCCCGGCGGAATTGCTGCATGGCCGCCAACCTCGCACTCTCCTCCATCTCCTCTTACCCCCGCCCAAAGTACAGGTACCTTCGGGCCCCATTCCGTTTTACCCCGGGCTCCCTAGTCTGGGCCCGCGGGTTTGGCTCCCCGGGCCGGTTGGCTTCCGGGGGTCATCCAGCGGCCCCGGGGCCGCCAACTGTTCGACGTCAGCCTGGATGGCCGGATAGTGCGACGCCATCGAAACCAACTACGTCCCCGCTACCCCACGGCACCGTCCTCTTCCACCACGGCACGGCCATCCACTTCTTCCTCTCCTTCCCTGCCACCTCCACCACTCCTGCCGTCTAACCGTTGCTCAGGGACAGTTACAGCGCCACCAACGACGCCACAACCTGTCGGTCGCTCCGACACCCTTCAGCCGCAGCCTCTCGACCACCTGCGGGGACCATCTTCAGCGCCCCCCGTACAGCCCCCGGCCATCGACGCCGACGAACCGATGCCGTTAGCTCCACAAGTACCTCCACCACAACCTGCACCACGACGCAGGTCGGCACGCATCGCCAGGGGAACAGCTCCGTACTCCCCTGGAGGTAGCCTTCATAGTCTGCTCCAGGGCGCCGCGGCAGACGACCTCGCAGACGTCGCAGACATCGCTTCCCCCCCTCCCCCCCCCGGGAGGGAGGTATGTTCAGTCTGCCAGTAAAGGCCCCTGCCAGCAGACCTCACACACAACACGCCTGCACGCCGGGATACATATACGACTCCAAACAGGCGCAGAGACATCAAAACAAACCAGGAAAACAAATAGAATCATCTAGAAGCTAAGTGGGACTATTTCTTACAGAGGTCGCCGTACTACCACACCACGGAATTCCTGCGCCAGGCCGCCTATATAAGCGTAGCCGGCCGCTCCACCGCCAGTTCCGGCCTGACCGCGGAACCAGCTTCAACTACAGAAGACCACCGGAAGTTCGCGAGAAGTAGAAGCCGTCTCTCTCTACCCCGGATCAGGACCAGGCTAAATTTCTCGACGGTCATCCGCTAACTGTACCACATTTGTTATTGTTTACCAGTGTTTTGTGTACATAGTAATAAACCTCAAGGAACCATTAAGTGTAGTTCACTTCAATAGTAATTATGGTTACCGAAGAGAATTAACCAAGTTTGATAGCGGGCTGATAGTAACCGAAGCATGGACCTAGAATTTTGTGTTTGATTAAAAAGGGGGTCAGACAAAATTGTATTTTATCCCCATTTATATTCAACTTGTATGTGGAAGAAGCAATAAAGGAAGTGATAGAAATATTTGAATGTGCATAAATGTTCAAGGAGAAAAAACCAGTATGCTACGATTTGCTGATGACATTGTCTTGTTAGCAGAACAGGTTGAGGATATTGAGAAGTCTGAATATCATGAACAAAATACTGAAGGAAGATTTTAGGCTAAATATAAACCAAAGCAAGACAAAAGTGGTGAAATGTGGCAGAAAGATACCAACACTAGTAGATTAAATATAGCAGAAGTTAATGAACTTTGTTACTTAGGAATTAAAATTACAACCGGTGATGACCGAAGGAGGAATGATGTTAAAAGCAGAATAGCACTAGCAAAAAGAGTCTTCATGATCAGGAAAAATCTTTTAGTTTCAAATATTGACCTAGGACTCAGAACGCACTTTTTAAAACCCTATATGTGGAGCACAACACTTTATGGCAGCGAAATATGAACTTCAGGAATACAAGAAAGAAAGAAATAGAAGCATTTGAAATGTGTTGCTATAGAAGGATCCTGAAATTGAGTGGACTGATAAAGTACGAAACGAATGAGTTTTGGAAATGATGGACGTGGAAAGAAGTTTGTGAAAGAGTCTCATAGAATAAAGAGACAGGCTTTTAGGTCATATTTTGAGACATGGGATTGATTAATTTGTTAGTGGAGAGAACAGTGGAAGGAAAGAACTGCAGGGGAAGATAAGAGATTAGAATACATGAAGCAGATAATTGAAGACGTGGGTTGTAATGGGTATGTTGAGATGAAAAGGTTAGCCCAAGATAGGAAGGAATGGAGGATGACTGATGACATAAAAAAAGAGGCTAACGATGTACCAAGACTATTTCATCGGAAGTATTACTTCGCATAATGCAATGCGCCGTGGCCGGCGATGTGTATTGAACGTTAGAGACATGCAACGGAACAGCAGATGCGTCCTTGAAAACAGAAGAACGACACTGCGTGAAATGACTGCCAGAGTAAATCAGGACGCCCAAGAGTCCTGTCTTTGCGGTTCGTGCAATGACATTTACGCTGATGGGTTATGGCGACACTCACACCGCACCATCGACTTTAACAGCTCACACGGGCTCGCGAACACATGCATGAAGAAGGATGCGTCGTGCGGTATGCAGAGTTCTCATTTGTTACACGCCGATGATTGGATTTGGGTGTGGTGCGAAGTCCATTAGACCATGGGTCTAACTACTTAACAAGGCATTTTATAAGCTGGTGTTGATTACAAACGACTACATCGATTAGGCCCTCTATTGATATTTAACCGCACAGTTGCAGGACATCACTACGTTCAGTTAATCGCGACCATTTGTAGTCTCTGACGACCTAGTTTCGGAATGATAATGGGACATGTCACCGGATCTATCGCTTGATTTGATAACGTTGATCGTCAAGCATGAATCCTATGCAGCTACTTAGGATATGATCGACAGGACATTCAGCACGAATTAGGTCTAGCACTTAACACAGCAACGCAATTATGCGCGGCTACACTTTACAACTTGAGTATTGCAGACTTTTGTTACGTCAGCGTATATACTGTATATTGTTTGCCTGTTAAATTAAGGACCTTCTACGTAAAATAATTATAAAATTAAATGACATTTAAGATTACTCATTAGATTGTGGATATAGAATGGATCACCAACTAGTTAAAAATAAATGTAATGTTTATAGATCATTTGGAATAATTAAACGGAGCTTGGTAGGTGAGCGGTAATAAATTGGCTCGTATTCGGGAAGACGTGGGTTCGAATCCCAGTCCCGCAAACCAGATTTGGGTTTCATCGTTTCCCCAAACCAGTGCGGAAAATATCAAAAGGCCATTTCGAATTCCTTCCCAATTCCTACTCCCGTGTCCATTTTCGCCTATATGCCCTAGCGTCGGCGAAACGCAAAGCCAAAGGAGAAAAAAAAGAAGAAAAGAAAATAGAACAATTAAATAAATATATTCAAGTGTAGGGAAAAAAAGATCTTTTTGCAATTAATGATATCGTCGACAAAGATTGAAAAGTTAGTGAGGATTTTTGGCTATTTTAGTTACGTTTATAGGGTTTTGTGACTCGTGACTGAGAATGTCAACAGTGTCTTTCAGAGAAAAACGGAAAAACCGTATCTTACTACTCTAGTCATAACATGCAGATTAATACTTAGAAATACAGTTGGACACAAATAACCTGGTTAAAGCTTTTGCACTTGTAAAACGTGCAGTGATGTTTTCTACCGTAACTGATAATCTAAGTGACTGTAAATAATCAAAAATTGAAGTGCATTCAGTTTTAGATAAATAATATCTTATGTGTAGCACGCAGTTTGCTTGTGTAACGTTTGGTTCTCTATAAAATTACGGTTCCACGTGTGTAATCACAAAATAGAAGCGAAAATCAAAGTCAACAATTAAAAATTAATTTATAAACGTTTTTTCAATTTCCGCTCGAAAAACGAAAACCGATTGGCCTCGCCTTTATAAGTAAATAACTTTGTTAGAAACAATGAACGAAGCTATTAACGTATCGACGGCTTTAATGAAGCAATCGCTACGTAATTATAAGTCTTGCTATGCTTCTCGCCTTCGTTTATAAAAAGCAAATTGGAAAGCAAGTTCTGAGTTCATTACAGAGCACAATATCGTTAGAATATTTCCGCCACGGCTACAAAGGAGAGCAGCGAAACTTACCAAAATTTATGCAATGAGGGGTTGAGAGTTCGAGATTTGCGTCAATTTGAATATACTAAATTCGAAACTTCCGTCTTGACAACTATTCACTATTGCAACTTCTGTTCAAATATCATTTTAATACACTACACAAGTGGAAACGTGATACAGGATATTTTTTCGTCATCAAAACGGGAGTACAAAAACTTGAAATTCGCTTCCAGTATAGGCTGAGACAGGGTATAAGACATTAGAGTCATTTTACTTTCTGATGTTTCAAGGAATCTAATATCTGTCGACTAAAAGGAAGATCAAACAATATGTTTTAACGCTCGTTTAAGTCTAATACTAAAAAGAGTGTTGTCACTACACCTTTATACTCAATATAGGAGAGCAATAATAAACTTTTTTGTTCTCATCAATAACATGACACTGAGCGTGATGGTGGAGCCGTAACGTTCTGACCTCTTATTCGGAAGACGCAGGTTCGAATTTATCAGATTTTAGGTTTCTATGGTTTGCCCAGCAGGTGAACGTCGGGATATTCCTTCAAAAAAAGCATGGCCGAATTCCTTCCCGCCCCTAATAAGCTTGACGAAAACATTAAGCCATAAGGGAAAAAAACACGTGTTACTTACTCTCTACGCCAGGTTATGTTGCATGCAAAGACGAGAATGATATTACTGTTGATTGGCGTGCGCTTGACATTTTGTTTTGTTTGGTATATGGCCTTCGGTTTCTGCGTTCATATAGATAACACTAAATTGTCTTCTACGAATACCACCGAGCGTGGTGGTGGTGTAACGGATAGCGTTTGGCCTCGCATTCGGGAGGACGGCGGTTCGAATCCCCGTCCGGGCATCCAGAATTTGGGTTTTCAATGGTTTCCCCAAATCACTCCAGGTGAAT